>JABRWK010000014.1:73900-150959 GCA_013372445.1 Hypothenemus hampei | reverse complement strand
CTCTTGTAAAAGGCAAAAAATTTTCGAATTAAATTTTCATTTTTTGGGGTTCAGCCCCGCTTGGTTAAAGACTAATTTCTACCATAATTTTAGTTTTCAAAAATCAAGTATGCCTTGGAAATCTTGAAAAAACATTTTTTTCTCTAGAGTAAACTGCGTTTCGTGTGTCAAATACGACATAAAGTTACTAAGAAAAGTTGTTCAGAATCAACATTTAAACCCCCATACCAAATTTCAAAATCCTAGGCCAACTATGATTTTTCCATTTTTTTTTTCTTTTTTTCTAAGATATTAGCTTTTGTATAACAAATACGACATAATGTTATTAAGAAAAGTTGTTCAGAATGAACATTTAAACACCCATACCAAATTTCAAAAACCACGGCAAACTTTGTTCTCTCACATTTTCATTTATTTTCCAAATCAGAATTTTCAACAATTATTTTGTAGGTATTAAAATAATAAACTATTATTACAAATTAATGTTTGAACAAAGTTTGCCGTGGTTTTTGAAATTTGGTATGGGTGTTTATATGTTCATTCTGAACAACTTTTCTTAATAACATTATGTCGTATTTGACACACGAAAGGCAGTTTACTCTAGAGAAAAAAATGTTTTTTCAAGATTTCCAAGGCATACTTGATTTTTGAAAACTGAAATTATGGTAGAAATTAGTCTTTAACCAAGCGGGGCTGAACCCCAAAAAATGAAAATTTAATTCGAAAATTTTTTGCCTTTTACAAGAGTCGTTCCACCTATCCTGGGACACACGGTATGTATAGGGGGGAGGGGTCTCACATGAAAAATTACAATTTTGTATTTGAAACACTCTGTAGATTTAAGAAATAATTTTGCAACTGGAACAGTTAAGAAATCTCTTGAAATTCCGTGTCACATGAGGTGGTTTACTCTTTGTAGAGTAAATTTTTTATAAATGCAGTCATGAAATATTTCATCATTACCGCTTATACCCAGCTCAAGATTAAGACTAACAACTAGACTCTACGTTAAATGAATCTTTTCTAAAGTTTGTTATAATGATTCAAGTATGAATTATTGACTTTAAACTGAAAGCGCATTAGATTAAACTTCGGAATATGCTGTAAAAAAAATTAAGAAATTTGTATTAAGTGATGAAAAGGTCAGATATGTAAACATAACAAACGACCGAGTACGTATTTCATATGTTTTAGAGGAAAAAATCTTGTTTTACTTTATTCACTACGCTTGATAGTGTAAGGTTATTCAGCAATAACTAATATTAAAGAATTGAGCTTTGAACTGTGGCTCCATGTAGCTTGCTTGTCTGACTTAGATCTTTTTGAGTGTGGAAAAGTATATGCTAATAAAATTTCTAGTGATTGCATTTACAACAAGTTTTACATATTTTTCAATTCAACCTTTTGTCTTTTATCATATTTAGATAAATATTCTCTCTAGTTTCAAATTTTTTATTTCATTTTCCAGGTATTTGTCTTTGTTTCTGCTTAATCTTCTAAATAATTGATGATTGTTAGGGAAACGGGCAGCGATTTACCTACGCCAAATGAAATAAAGAGATATATAATTCCAGTTGCTCGTTTGCCTAATTATTATTACGAAAATTATTCAAAAGTTTCACACAACCGTGTTGAGAAAGATTTTGATTTGTTTGAGAGTTTGATTAAAAAGACGAAGTTTTTTCTATGGAGAAACATCATTTAATCAGCCATCAACTAAATAAGTACTTGAGGTGAAGTTATTATGTTAGTTCTACTAAGTTCATATTCAACTAAATGTTCTTGGAAGAATATTTAATCTGTCAAAAACCCGTGTAAAATTTAATATTTCACCTTCTTGTCAAAAACTTATTAAAGTCACACATTATTACTGTGACATCACATTTTATGATTGCAATTCCATTCGAAATAATATAATATAGGTGTTCGTGTTATTAAAGTTGATACTAATTAAATATACTCCATCAAAATGGAATTAACTGAACAGTTTATGAACATTTAATCGGCGTAATAATGTAAATAATAGTTACCTATCACTTCTTTGTAACTCGAAATTTAAGCGCAGCTTAAAGGGAACGGGATGCATTCGAGCTGCGGTTTTGAATAGCGGCTGTGGCTGAACGCTGCAAGTTCAATTTAGCCACTACCTACTCTAGTAGTTACAATATTGTGGCAATGCAATGTTTTTGTTACAAGAAATTTTTAAAAATCCCAATAGGATTCCAAGAAAATTATATAATATAAAGTACATTTTATTTCAAAATTTTCAAATCCAAAGAAATTCAACTTCCGCAGGAAAAACCTATTGAGCTTGCAATGTTTTTTGTTCAATTGTGTAGAAAAAGTGAAATTTACTGTTTTTTTTTTAAATTCTTTAAAAATGTTTTTCTCGATAAAAACCTTATTTGCTTTGAAAAGTTTTATGCTTACAATTAACTTTTTATAAATTTAAACTAATTAATAGTATTTGACACTTAACATTAATTTCTAATTATCCGAGCATCACTCTGTATATTATAAGATACGAAGTAAGCGTTGCAATTTTCCGGCCTGCCTCTGTTCTATGCGAAATAAAAATAAAACAATTGAGTTACTTTTCAATATCGTCTTCCTATATTTCGATACATTTTTTTCCAACTTGAGACTAGCGTTTTCATACTATTGACAATTACTTTGGAGTTTTGACTGGAAAATGCTTTAAAACCTCTGCTTGCATCGTTTTATCGCTTTGAAACTTTTTCCACGAAGTTGGTTTTTAAACTTTGAAAATAAATAATCGCTAAGGGCAAGATCTGGGTTGTAGGGTGGGCAAGCTCTTGAAAACCGTAATTATTCAAAGTGGCCTTATAAACAGAAGAGTTTTGTAAGAGACGAATAGTTCTATTATATATCATTCTACGCCTCTTTTTGATCGAATCTCGTAATTTATGCAATAAAGGCAGGAAACTTTTGGCTTCCCTTGTAATATGTAGGCAATTTTCTCCTAATTAGATTTTAGGTAATATCGTTAAACACATTCAGTGTGTTCTACTAACAATGGAATGTTGAGAATAGAATTTTAAAAATGTGTCTTTAATACTGGTTAAAGCAACTGTAGAAAAAGGCGTCCAATTAAACTGGAATTAGGGTATGTACCTATTTAGTTGTTTTAAATAGAACACCTAACTCCTTATTGAATTTTAACTTTGTGCTAAGCATTTAATATCTATAATCGCAAACAAAACCTTGCGCCAACAACGTTTATTTTAAGGACAGTTTTCCAAGTTTCCAGTTGGGTTGGCTTTCAAACTCTACAAAATCATAACAGTTATAAACTACATATCAACGGTCTTTTCGTAAATAACGTATTTTTTTTTTCAAAGTTATCTTTCATTTTGCAAAGTAACATGCAATTTAATAATTTACTAAATAGAATTACAAAAAATGGCAAAAAATACAAACTAGCTCTATAGACAGACACTTTTACTGCCGTATTAACCCGAAAAGAACTTATGCATTTTCGATTAAATTAGGTTTTTCACTGTAAAGAACTTTAAAAGTGAAATCTATAATTGAATGCAAAGTAGATGCTTTTTAGAAATGTAATTTAATTGAATGAGTGGCCTAAAAATATCAGCATAAAGCGATTTTTTCGAAACTAATTCGAATGTAAATATGCCCTATTTACCTTAACACGACAGTATAATAGTCTCACTCTTTACTACAGGCCATACATGATTTTTGTCAATAAAGAAATACACAATTCCCATTCGTTTACAAACTTTCTATCATAATTTTAAAGAATATTGTAAATTCCAAATGCAATTATTTATTGCAATTAGGGGATTGTGTGTTTCCTGAACAACAATTATTATACCCCAAGCAAAGGCATTTCAATCAATCATAGGTAACATATTGCAGATATGGATGTCGTTTAGGTTTCAATTACGACCTTAAGTATTGGACTGAAGATTTATTAAAAACAGGATTTAACGCTAACTTGGGAGTCGTAGGATATTATCAGGACACTATATGAAATAAATCAGAATTTGCGCTTTCAAAAGACGAAGTTCACCTTCCTGAGGTTACAATAAATCTCCTTTAAATTTGGTCTGTAACTACTGTTCCACTGTCTACCTATCTGGAACCATTAAAGCGTGTTCATCTATAAAGAATTGCATTGAGGCGTTTATAATAACTATTCGTCAAACATTAACTAACTTTGTTGTAACCTGACAACTTGTGTATATGTAATTAATTACCTCGTGACTTTTTGCTTAATTAAACTCAAACTTCGATTTATCCTACCCGTACATGTTCTGCTAAGATTTTCTTATCAAATGCACATACCCTAATGGGTAATGATATGTCGAAGTTCTGATGGGGTTATTTTAATAATCAATTCACAGTTCATTTCGGTTCGTACTCCCATTATTACATAAAATAATGGGGATTTCTCAGTAACTCAGTGAACAGAGGTTTTCATCGATTTTCCGAATTTGTCGGTGAACAACTTGGTCAGTAACGGATCTCAATGGTTTGCCAATTTGCTAGATATCTTCGCTGAACTAGGAGAAGGCGGCAAATAGTTCAATATACGGAGCACCTTAAATTTCCGAAATTACTTGGATTTCCTCTCAGAGTTACAACGTTTTACAATAAATTATTTCAACTGAAATTTTCGTTGCTATATACGGAGTGTTCTTTTTATATTTTTGCTTATTATGATGACTTTACCATTAAATTTACGAAGATCTAAGCCAATGGGATGTAAACTAGGTTGTTAACAGGATCTTTTAAAATTGTTTCGATACATACAGGGTATTCCAAGTGATACGCTGGCACCTTTTTTTAAATCGGATTACAATAATTTTTTTAGCGAAAGATGAGGTCTTTAGAAGTAACTTTTCGTGCCTTAGTTTATTTTAAAATCGATTGCAACGTTGCTAACTTATGAATATTTTATAAAGTTTGCGTAAAAATTATTACTTCCTTAAAATCGCTGAACCTTTTTGGAGGATTTATTATTTTGTCTTCAAAATTGAATTGTAGCCTTAACCTTTAAGTATTTTATAACGTATTATTGCCAGTTAATTAATTTTTATACAGGGTGCTCGTTTTTCGAGCTCCAACATGGAGATTTCAGTGATTTGAAAAGATACGAAGTTGGTTAAATTGGGGTAAACTTGTGCAATTAGGAAGTCAATAAGATGTCGTTGAGAAAATTTTGTTATTTTTATAAGTTGCTGAGATTTTTGAAAAGGACCGAAATTTTCAATTCTCTATATGTGAAAGTTACAAGAGTTAACTTTGTTATTCCTTATGGCAGGCATACTAGATTTTTACATTTTTGAGTAAAGCCCTTTTTACCGATTACGATATGGTTCAACTTCACGATTCCACAAAAATATGAAAATCCCATTTTTACAAAGAAAGCTTTGGAAAAAACATGAGTTCTTTTGTTTGACAAAAACACATCTTTGACAGTTCGATTAAATATGTTTTTTTTTCAATATGAAATTTACAAAACGAAAAAACTTGTTGTAAATTGAGAAGAAAAAGTAACACCCACTGAAATTGAATCGAACTGTCGAAAATGTGTTTGCGTCAAATAAAAGAATATATGTTTTTTCCAAAGCATCCTTTGCAAAAAACGGGTTTTTCGTAGTTTGATGGAGTCGTAAAATTGAACCAAATCATATGATACATCATCGTAATCAGTAAAAAGAATTTTACTCAAAAATGTAAAAATCCTATATGCTTGCCATAAGAAATAACAAAGTTAACTACTGTAACTTTCACATTTAGAGTGCCTTGAAATTGTCTCGAACATATTTGGATTCCTCGTGGAAAAGTGCCTTAGTAATGTTTCAGTTTAAAACGTACAAAAATCTCGGCAACCTAGAAAAATATCCGAATTTTCTCAACGACATCTTATTGACCTTTCAATTGCGCAACTTTGCTCCAATTTAACCGACTTCGTATCTCTTTAAATAACTAAGATCCCCACGTTGGAGCTTGAAAAATGGGCACTATGTATAGAGCTTTTATACAAAGCAATTTTTATTTTTCGCAAGTTTTTTAATTAGAACACCCTGAATTTAATGGTATCAATGAATCGGGTATTCAGTTAGCTTTCATTTCATACCCATAACTTTATGGGTACAGCTTTCTTAGTCCCTCCGTAAAAGATCGAAACATAACANTGAACAAAGTTTGCCGTGGTTTTTGAAATTTGGTATGGGTGTTTATATGTTCATTCTGAACAACTTTTCTTAATAACATTATGTCGTATTTGACACACGAAAGGCAGTTTACTCTAGAGAAAAAAATGTTTTTTCAAGATTTCCAAGGCATACTTGATTTTTGAAAACTGAAATTATGGTAGAAATTAGTCTTTAACCAAGCGGGGCTGAACCCCAAAAAATGAAAATTTAATTCGAAAATTTTTTGCCTTTTACAAGAGTCGTTCCACCTATCCTGGGACACACGGTATGTATAGGGGGGAGGGGTCTCACATGAAAAATTACAATTTTGTATTTGAAACACTCTGTAGATTTAAGAAATAATTTTGCAACTGGAACAGTTAAGAAATCTCTTGAAATTCCGTGTCACATGAGGTGGTTTACTCTTTGTAGAGTAAATTTTTTATAAATGCAGTCATGAAATATTTCATCATTACCGCTTATACCCAGCTCAAGATTAAGACTAACAACTAGACTCTACGTTAAATGAATCTTTTCTAAAGTTTGTTATAATGATTCAAGTATGAATTATTGACTTTAAACTGAAAGCGCATTAGATTAAACTTCGGAATATGCTGTAAAAAAAATTAAGAAATTTGTATTAAGTGATGAAAAGGTCAGATATGTAAACATAACAAACGACCGAGTACGTATTTCATATGTTTTAGAGGAAAAAATCTTGTTTTACTTTATTCACTACGCTTGATAGTGTAAGGTTATTCAGCAATAACTAATATTAAAGAATTGAGCTTTGAACTGTGGCTCCATGTAGCTTGCTTGTCTGACTTAGATCTTTTTGAGTGTGGAAAAGTATATGCTAATAAAATTTCTAGTGATTGCATTTACAACAAGTTTTACATATTTTTCAATTCAACCTTTTGTCTTTTATCATATTTAGATAAATATTCTCTCTAGTTTCAAATTTTTTATTTCATTTTCCAGGTATTTGTCTTTGTTTCTGCTTAATCTTCTAAATAATTGATGATTGTTAGGGAAACGGGCAGCGATTTACCTACGCCAAATGAAATAAAGAGATATATAATTCCAGTTGCTCGTTTGCCTAATTATTATTACGAAAATTATTCAAAAGTTTCACACAACCGTGTTGAGAAAGATTTTGATTTGTTTGAGAGTTTGATTAAAAAGACGAAGTTTTTTCTATGGAGAAACATCATTTAATCAGCCATCAACTAAATAAGTACTTGAGGTGAAGTTATTATGTTAGTTCTACTAAGTTCATATTCAACTAAATGTTCTTGGAAGAATATTTAATCTGTCAAAAACCCGTGTAAAAT
Organism: Hypothenemus hampei; assembly: GCA_013372445.1. Lineage (NCBI taxonomy): Eukaryota > Metazoa > Arthropoda > Insecta > Coleoptera > Curculionidae > Hypothenemus > Hypothenemus hampei. Next base: position 143,440 of record JABRWK010000014.1, on the reverse strand, counting down.
TTAATATTTCACCTTCTTGTCAAAAACTTATTAAAGTCACACATTATTACTGTGACATCACATTTTATGATTGCAATTCCATTCGAAATAATATAATATAGGTGTTCGTGTTATTAAAGTTGATACTAATTAAATATACTCCATCAAAATGGAATTAACTGAACAGTTTATGAACATTTAATCGGCGTAATAATGTAAATAATAGTTACCTATCACTTCTTTGTAACTCGAAATTTAAGCGCAGCTTAAAGGGAACGGGATGCATTCGAGCTGCGGTTTTGAATAGCGGCTGTGGCTGAACGCTGCAAGTTCAATTTAGCCACTACCTACTCTAGTAGTTACAATATTGTGGCAATGCAATGTTTTTGTTACAAGAAATTTTTAAAAATCCCAATAGGATTCCAAGAAAATTATATAATATAAAGTACATTTTATTTCAAAATTTTCAAATCCAAAGAAATTCAACTTCCGCAGGAAAAACCTATTGAGCTTGCAATGTTTTTTGTTCAATTGTGTAGAAAAAGTGAAATTTACTGTTTTTTTTTTTAAATTCTTTAAAAATGTTTTTCTCGATAAAAACCTTATTTGCTTTGAAAAGTTTTATGCTTACAATTAACTTTTTATAAATTTAAACTAATTAATAGTATTTGACACTTAACATTAATTTCTAATTATCCGAGCATCACTCTGTATATTATAAGATACGAAGTAAGCGTTGCAATTTTCCGGCCTGCCTCTGTTCTATGCGAAATAAAAATAAAACAATTGAGTTACTTTTCAATATCGTCTTCCTATATTTCGATACATTTTTTTCCAACTTGAGACTAGCGTTTTCATACTATTGACAATTACTTTGGAGTTTTGACTGGAAAATGCTTTAAAACCTCTGCTTGCATCGTTTTATCGCTTTGAAACTTTTTCCACGAAGTTGGTTTTTAAACTTTGAAAATAAATAATCGCTAAGGGCAAGATCTGGGTTGTAGGGTGGGCAAGCTCTTGAAAACCGTAATTATTCAAAGTGGCCTTATAAACAGAAGAGTTTTGTAAGAGACGAATAGTTCTATTATATATCATTCTACGCCTCTTTTTGATCGAATCTCGTAATTTATGCAATAAAGGCAGGAAACTTTTGGCTTCCCTTGTAATATGTAGGCAATTTTCTCCTAATTAGATTTTAGGTAATATCGTTAAACACATTCAGTGTGTTCTACTAACAATGGAATGTTGAGAATAGAATTTTAAAAATGTGTCTTTAATACTGGTTAAAGCAACTGTAGAAAAAGGCGTCCAATTAAACTGGAATTAGGGTATGTACCTATTTAGTTGTTTTAAATAGAACACCTAACTCCTTATTGAATTTTAACTTTGTGCTAAGCATTTAATATCTATAATCGCAAACAAAACCTTGCGCCAACAACGTTTATTTTAAGGACAGTTTTCCAAGTTTCCAGTTGGGTTGGCTTTCAAACTCTACAAAATCATAACAGTTATAAACTACATATCAACGGTCTTTTCGTAAATAACGTATTTTTTTTTTCAAAGTTATCTTTCATTTTGCAAAGTAACATGCAATTTAATAATTTACTAAATAGAATTACAAAAAATGGCAAAAAATACAAACTAGCTCTATAGACAGACACTTTTACTGCCGTATTAACCCGAAAAGAACTTATGCATTTTCGATTAAATTAGGTTTTTCACTGTAAAGAACTTTAAAAGTGAAATCTATAATTGAATGCAAAGTAGATGCTTTTTAGAAATGTAATTTAATTGAATGAGTGGCCTAAAAATATCAGCATAAAGCGATTTTTTCGAAACTAATTCGAATGTAAATATGCCCTATTTACCTTAACACGACAGTATAATAGTCTCACTCTTTACTACAGGCCATACATGATTTTTGTCAATAAAGAAATACACAATTCCCATTCGTTTACAAACTTTCTATCATAATTTTAAAGAATATTGTAAATTCCAAATGCAATTATTTATTGCAATTAGGGGATTGTGTGTTTCCTGAACAACAATTATTATACCCCAAGCAAAGGCATTTCAATCAATCATAGGTAACATATTGCAGATATGGATGTCGTTTAGGTTTCAATTACGACCTTAAGTATTGGACTGAAGATTTATTAAAAACAGGATTTAACGCTAACTTGGGAGTCGTAGGATATTATCAGGACACTATATGAAATAAATCAGAATTTGCGCTTTCAAAAGACGAAGTTCACCTTCCTGAGGTTACAATAAATCTCCTTTAAATTTGGTCTGTAACTACTGTTCCACTGTCTACCTATCTGGAACCATTAAAGCGTGTTCATCTATAAAGAATTGCATTGAGGCGTTTATAATAACTATTCGTCAAACATTAACTAACTTTGTTGTAACCTGACAACTTGTGTATATGTAATTAATTACCTCGTGACTTTTTGCTTAATTAAACTCAAACTTCGATTTATCCTACCCGTACATGTTCTGCTAAGATTTTCTTATCAAATGCACATACCCTAATGGGTAATGATATGTCGAAGTTCTGATGGGGTTATTTTAATAATCAATTCACAGTTCATTTCGGTTCGTACTCCCATTATTACATAAAATAATGGGGATTTCTCAGTAACTCAGTGAACAGAGGTTTTCATCGATTTTCCGAATTTGTCGGTGAACAACTTGGTCAGTAACGGATCTCAATGGTTTGCCAATTTGCTAGATATCTTCGCTGAACTAGGAGAAGGCGGCAAATAGTTCAATATACGGAGCACCTTAAATTTCCGAAATTACTTGGATTTCCTCTCAGAGTTACAACGTTTTACAATAAATTATTTCAACTGAAATTTTCGTTGCTATATACGGAGTGTTCTTTTTATATTTTTGCTTATTATGATGACTTTACCATTAAATTTACGAAGATCTAAGCCAATGGGATGTAAACTAGGTTGTTAACAGGATCTTTTAAAATTGTTTCGATACATACAGGGTATTCCAAGTGATACGCTGGCACCTTTTTTTAAATCGGATTACAATAATTTTTTTAGCGAAAGATGAGGTCTTTAGAAGTAACTTTTCGTGCCTTAGTTTATTTTAAAATCGATTGCAACGTTGCTAACTTATGAATATTTTATAAAGTTTGCGTAAAAATTATTACTTCCTTAAAATCGCTGAACCTTTTTGGAGGATTTATTATTTTGTCTTCAAAATTGAATTGTAGCCTTAACCTTTAAGTATTTTATAACGTATTATTGCCAGTTAATTAATTTTTATACAGGGTGCTCGTTTTTCGAGCTCCAACATGGAGATTTCAGTGATTTGAAAAGATACGAAGTTGGTTAAATTGGGGTAAACTTGTGCAATTAGGAAGTCAATAAGATGTCGTTGAGAAAATTTTGTTATTTTTATAAGTTGCTGAGATTTTTGAAAAGGACCGAAATTTTCAATTCTCTATATGTGAAAGTTACAAGAGTTAACTTTGTTATTCCTTATGGCAGGCATACTAGATTTTTACATTTTTGAGTAAAGCCCTTTTTACCGATTACGATATGGTTCAACTTCACGATTCCACAAAAATATGAAAATCCCATTTTTACAAAGAAAGCTTTGGAAAAAACATGAGTTCTTTTGTTTGACAAAAACACATCTTTGACAGTTCGATTAAATATGTTTTTTTTTCAATATGAAATTTACAAAACGAAAAAACTTGTTGTAAATTGAGAAGAAAAAGTAACACCCACTGAAATTGAATCGAACTGTCGAAAATGTGTTTGCGTCAAATAAAAGAATATATGTTTTTTCCAAAGCATCCTTTGCAAAAAACGGGTTTTTCGTAGTTTGATGGAGTCGTAAAATTGAACCAAATCATATGATACATCATCGTAATCAGTAAAAAGAATTTTACTCAAAAATGTAAAAATCCTATATGCTTGCCATAAGAAATAACAAAGTTAACTACTGTAACTTTCACATTTAGAGTGCCTTGAAATTGTCTCGAACATATTTGGATTCCTCGTGGAAAAGTGCCTTAGTAATGTTTCAGTTTAAAACGTACAAAAATCTCGGCAACCTAGAAAAATATCCGAATTTTCTCAACGACATCTTATTGACCTTTCAATTGCGCAACTTTGCTCCAATTTAACCGACTTCGTATCTCTTTAAATAACTAAGATCCCCACGTTGGAGCTTGAAAAATGGGCACTATGTATAGAGCTTTTATACAAAGCAATTTTTATTTTTCGCAAGTTTTTTAATTAGAACACCCTGAATTTAATGGTATCAATGAATCGGGTATTCAGTTAGCTTTCATTTCATACCCATAACTTTATGGGTACAGCTTTCTTAGTCCCTCCGTAAAAGATCGAAACATAACATGGACTCCCTGTATAAAGAATTTTCAACAAACTGTAATTCATTAAGAAAACGTTAGTCTTTCCTGCAAAACTGATGTTATCTGAAAATAGACAGTCACATAAGACCATCTCATCTGACACCATGTTTGTGGAATCACGTTGATTGAGGTTTCCACTAGAAATTGGATCATTTTGGGTATTGTTTTGCACAGTACTTTTAAAGCTTAGTTAAATATTACAAACACGTTTATTACGACTTCCCGGAGTCGTTCTGCATGTGAGTCGAGTTACTAAACTACGATGATAATAATGTTTGCAGTTATAAAAACCGGTTCTTTAGTCGAAGCCATTGTTATTTCGTGATAAACTCCTTCTAAGCGATGACACTTATCCAAATTCCTATTTTCTTAGTGTTTCAAATGTTACTTTTCAAAAATTCATGTAAGTTTCACTAAATTGACTTTCCCATCTTGTATACATACATATATGTGTATTTAATCAGTACGCTGGATGCACATAATTGGTGGAATCGGTTAGATTGTGCGGTAGTTTATGGCAAATTTAATGAGCGGTAATTGAGTTTACACCTGTGGCAATTTGGTTAAATCTATTTGTTTACCTATGTAAGGAAATTTGAAATTGAATTGAAGACTCAAACTTTGACATATTTAAAGCAAATTTAAAACTTCTACGCAATTAATTGAAATAAATTTCTATAAAATTTTTCAATTTTTCCGATTTCTTATCTTTTCATTGAATAGTTTTCAAACTTGCTCGAGTATGGCCAATCAATTAGTATACAAGCGAAACTTTTTCTTCTAAAAGATTTGAGACAAGTCAGAAAGTTTTCACTAAACCATAAAACCATCAAAACTGTTGTTGACAGTTTGGCAATTAACTGAAATTTCAATCGCAATGCTTATTATTGACAAAACCTGAGAGACTTAATCGCAGAAAATTATTATTAAGTAAGTATGAGAGAGTGAAAGAGAGAGACAAAGATAGTGAGAAAGAGTGATGAAGGCTATTATTTGATTGATTTTAGTGGCCAAAACGGCAGTCGGCTGTGAGATGAAGAAGTGAGAATTGTCGTCTTAACTCAAAATTAATGATAAAGCAATCAACTGATGACGTTATTGATAAATTAACTCTTTTTGGGTAGTGTTAGATATTCCTAAAGTTTAACAAAAACTTTTTAATATCTTGAATGTTAACGTACACCTTTACACTGAAAAGACATCCATCATCATTAGTGAATAATCAATAGTATGGCGCAAAAAATCGCTTTGATGCGAATATATGATTGAAGGCGTTTTTTTTTATTATTTCGTCGATCGTTTTAGTTAAAATCGATCGATTTGATTTGTCATTTTAAATTAAAAATTAAGAAAATAAGTATTAAAAACTCATGATGATGATGATGATAAAATTACTCGTTAAATTTATGCATTTAGATGCTTAATTTATGGAACAATGTGTAACAACAAGATGCTGTTCCATGTCCAAGAGAAACACGGACAGTTGCGACTAATTCAATTTCTGTTTCTATTCAATTCATTTGAACGAGGACAGCTCAAACAAAAACAAGAATATTAGGTTAATGTTCGGGTTTTGGGGTCATCGAATAATATTTTAAGCAAAATTATTGTTTGCAAAATGAACGATTATTGTTGAACAATTGTTAATTTATACATAAGAAAATTTGTCTTTCAAAAATTAGACTTTTACCAGATGTCGAAATTCACAGATGAAGAAGTAATGATCATCGGACCTTTAAGTGGCTGAAAAGAAAAATCGGGTCGGAAAACGAAAGTGGATACGCGAAGCGAGACAAAAAGATAAATTGAAGTAGGAATCATTACAATACAAGACAATAACTTTAATTTTTTTCTTCCACCCCAATTTATCACAACTTAACAAATCTGATTAAATTTTCAATATATGTTTTCTTTTTTTTCGACTTTTTACGGCCTAAACTGGATAAAATAAGGTTCGGTAATGTTTATTTACAGCTGGATGGATAGGTTCATTTAAAACGACACCTCTGGTGGATGGAAAATCCTATACTTCTTGAAACGGTTATCAACTAACAAGAAAACTTTCTACCTTTCCCGAAACTAAGGAATTTCCACTAAATTTCATATAACACTACTGCTTGGAATCCAATATGCGAATTTATTGCACATCTGAATTCTATTACGTTGAAAATAAAAGTGAAGCTAAGCTAATATTTTTCAATTTCTATCAACATTACCATCTAGTTACGAATGTTTTACATTCAGTTAACGTCGAAACTTGATAAGACTTTCCGTTTTTAGGAAAATAATAAAATCGATATGCATTGAAGCTGTTTCGAGCAATAAACATATTGACTTAAACAGGAAAATGGAAAAATTAGAATAAATAAATAAATAAAGTTAATTCAACTGATATCAGACAAATAGTTTAACCGCTATGGTAATATTTGCACGAAAAAAAAATCAAATAAATAGTTATGAAAATGTTACCAAAAAAAAAAAGAAGAAACCATTTTAAATAATAAAAAAATAAAACTTTATTAAGCCGAGTATTGTTATATTTCCACATCGACCCTTTTTCCTGCTTGCATATGTCATTTCCGTCGTGCAATAGGGGTATATTTAATACGAGCTCGAGGAATATTCAACCTAATTACAGCTTCATTCCAGTCTTGTCCGTTGGATTTTTATAAAGGCGTTTTCTGTATGTACAAACGGCCTATTGTAAAAAATAAATTGACTGTAATGAACGAACAATACGTATTTTCAGGGCGGAAATGTTGCTTAGAATATTTTTATTTTTTTTCTATGTCACATTAAATATTTATTTATTGTTTATTTGCATTATTAATATGTAATTTAGTGGTAGATAATATTGATTGACAAACATCAATATTGTAATGTTTAATTGAATTAATTAAATTTTCTTTTATATTCTTTAATTCAAGTCTTTTTTTTTCTTTTAGATGGAAACGAAACCACAATGAGCAATTTGCTGAAAACATATTTTAACCCAAGAACTCATTCTTTTTTCCGAGCGACATCATTCGAAAACATGCTACTAAATACTCAGGCGGTGGATGCGGACCTAAAACTCAATGGTCTAAAGTTACAAGGGAGCACATCGATGAAGAAACGTCCTTCTTTACAGCGAATTGGTTTTAGAAGCAATGGATGTACGTGCCAACAGTTTACGTGCGGCTGTTGTCTAGGGATTAACTTGAATCAATTTCAAATTAACAGGGAAGGTGAGGCCTTTTTCGAACATTTTCTCTTTCTGCAAATGGCAATTTTAATAAAAAATTATTAAAAATTTCATTTTAGGTTGTATGAACTTTACTTATGACCCTCAAGAATTTTCTGTTTCCATGGATATGATCATGGATGGGAATTCTGTATTTTCAAATTCGTTTTCAGGTAATATCAAATGACCTCATAATATTCAGTTTAAACCTAGATAGAAATCTATTTAGTACAAGGTGATCCGTATAAGATAACCCATAACTTTATCTCAAAAACATTGAGACTCTTCAAAAATTGTTCCAAACAAAAACTATTTCTTTCTAATTAAATACAGGATGTTCATTTTATACTTCTATCTTTTAAGGGGAAATCAATTTTAAGGGAAAAAGACGAAGATTTGAGCTGAGCGGATGTAAATTAGATTAATAGATGAACATTTCAAAATTATTATGATATATACAGTGTTTACATTTCTTGAAATGTAATAATATATCTTACCGAAAGTGAAGTCTCTGTAGGTGGAATATGTTTTCCTAAGTTTTTTCTGAAATTATTCACAACGTTGCTACGTTAAAATTTTTCTTTTAATTTTTCATAAAAATGAGTACTTTTTTAAGTGTAAGAATCCTTTAACCACTTTATAACGGATAATTACCAGATAATTCAATTTTCTTCAAGGCACTCACTTTTTTTAGTCCAAACATTGATAATATTCTAACGTAATTTTCGCAAGATTTCAAAGGTAAGATAAATATACAGTTAAATTTTGAAGGCAAAAGAAGGAACGGTCCAAAAGATGTAAGAATTGTAAAAAAAAGTGCAAGTTTTTAAGAAAAATCACAACTTGTCAACATTGCAACTAATTTTAGAATAAATTTAGGAACTTCCACAGGCTTTATTTCCAGTAAAACATTTTACTACTTTTGAAAAATATAGTAATATATCGTTACGTTTTTTTAGGACACCCTGTATATATGATAATAATTTTAAAATGTATTTCTATTAACCTAATTTACACTTGTCCCATCTGAAATTTTTCATATATTAAAAGGCACAGTTGCCATAAAAGACTTTGTTATAAAATAGACATCCTGTATGTTAACATTGGTTTTAGCGCTGTTGAAATACCAACATTCCGAGGAAAATTGTCGGCCCCCTATATGTTTTTCTAACGACAACAAGAACAATTACAAGATTAACATGCTTTAGTTCACAATATGTTTGCTCTGTGAGATTTACGGGATAAATGTATGTTAATCTACAGGGTGTCCCACGAATCTGCATATCTATCTGTGTACATCTATTAAAATAACTTAAAATTTGTACATACATAGGTATATTAATAATGACTTATCGTATGGTTGAAAATTATCTCTAAGATGGTACCATTAGCAGTCATACCACTCGGTTATTTTAAATAGAATATTTGTATTTTTATATTTCAGGTATTATAATGATTAAACGATTATTGAGTTTCCTTATAACTGAACTTAACTGTTATCGAAAAATGTTTTCTTATAAAATTCTTGCCGAAATATAATTTCCTTAACTGTGAAATTCTCATCTGTTTTCAAATTAAGACTTATGAAATTTTGTTCCAATGTTAATCAGAGATGCAAGATTCAGACGGTTGGAATAGTTTTAATAAATATTACACCGGTTGGCCAAAAAATAAGGTCGAATTTATAAAATTTCTAAAACGAAAAAATTATAATTTGCATTATTTTAGTTGCCTTGAAAACAATATAGATATTTGAGCCGGTTAAAGTCATAGTGGTGTGTAAGTCAAAAAATTGAGAATTTGAGATAACAACAGATTTAAATTTGGAATTTTGGAATCTATACTGTGACTGAATTTTAGGAATAATACATTTGTATTTTTGGTATAGATGTGGCTAATATTTTCGATGTGTGATCAGTTTCCCGTTGAGTTGACAACTTTACGTCCATTTATTTCAAAACTCAATTTTTTGACTTACACCACTATGACTTTAACCGACTCATTTGTCAAAATTTCCAAGTAATATTATCACTGATTCATAACTATTACGTTAACAGTTGTGATTTCATTTATTAATAATGGATACAAAAAAATACATATAAGAAGGTTACGTTAAAGAAGAGACCCAATTTGAACTTATATTCATACAAAGAAAAAAGCGAAGATATTAATCGAATTTTGTTAATGTTGTCATTCATGTTGCCATAATTATTCTATCATTACTCCTGTCACCGTTCGTAGAGTCACTCAACATGAAATATAAATGAAAATCTAAAGGTCTTAGAAGAAAATGGGATTCACATTAAATATTTAAATTAATTTAATTTTTATTTTCCTTCATTTCTATATTCCAAAATCTTAATTCTTAATTGAATATAATTTCTTTCACAATTTGTTTAACTTTTTATGAATAAAGAAGATGTTAAAATCACAACTGTTGATATAACAATTAATGTATGAATAATTATCTGGATAATCAAATGACAGTATTGCCTACGTATTTTGACAAAAACTTATGTTGTTTTCAATGCTAAGATAATTCGAATTATTGTTGGAGAAAATTAAAAAATCGTTAGATTAGAAAAGCGCAAAAGGAGGAAAAGTGGAGAAAGCGTGAAGAATAGATATAAGGACCCCCAACAGAAATCGATTCAGAATTAAATTAAGAATAAAGATATATACAAATATACAGGGTATTCCATTTAAAATAAATGGTTTTCTCCCTTTCGAAATTTTATAAATTCGAGATTATTGATATTATACAACATTTTGGACGCTCAGTCAAATATTTATTAAAACTAATCAAATAATTTAAATCTATCTTTTCTGATTAACATCTCAAAACTAGTTTTAAAAACGGGCAAGAATTTCATGTTTAAAAAAAATTATATTTCAGGGAGAATTTGAAGAAAATCGAAATTTTTCGAAAACGGCTAGGCTTAGGTATAGGTAAATCCATTAGGTATTTAATTAGCATAATGGTTATAATTCTAAAATTCTATAATATATAGGATGTTCATTTTATAACGACTAATTGTAAGTTGACATATACTTCTATAATGTAGTGGGGTGTTCGCTAGTGGGGTCATCTTTAAAATATTTTTTATTAACAGACCATATCAAAGTTGGAATATATGCTAATTTCGAAAATATTTGTAATTATAGTTTTCAATATACGACTAGACATTCATATTTGTGAGACATCCCGTATGCAGAGTGACCCTTATAGTTTACACAAGATAAACATACGAGGAGACGTTAAAAAGTTCATAGAATGATGGGGGTCGGGTCTTTGTTTCCTATCTCTAAGCGTAAAGGAACTCTTTAAGAGCATAAATATCAAGTTTTACAAACATCGTGTCATTATTCACTGAGATATCGTGCATTAAATAAGTCAATCCGGAAGAAAATTTTAAACATGGAGGAAAATCGAGTTTAGGTTATCGAGTTTACGAAAATCGAGTCATTAAGTGCCTTACCAAGCAAGATCGTAAACAGAAGACATCTCTCCCAAAATGGTTTAAGGAGGTTTTCCTTGCCTGGTAAGGAACTTAATGACAGCGCGAAACTCGATTTTCTTTATGTTTAAATTTTTTCCGGATTGATTTGTTTAATCTACCATATTTTTGCCAATAAAAACAGGATTTTTGTAAAATTTCTGTATTTATGCTCTTAAAGATTTTCTAAACACGTACAAATGTGAAAAGCGGACCTTGCCCCCAGACAACCCCTCCCTTTGGCGTATTTTCCGATCGCCCCCTCGTATATCTGTAGTTGGTTCCCTGGAATTTCTATCTAAGTTACAAGTGTTCTTTTTTTTGTTAGCCCATTTTTAAAATGGAAATTGGAATTAAACTTATTGTTTTAGCAAAAAATCCGCCACCATTATGTATCCCAGTGCCAATCCCTTACATCCCAATCCAAGTGGAGACATGTGCCAAATTATATGATATATATACACCCGGACAAAACTTACACATGTGTTTCGATTTCGAAACTAGGATCGAAAAGGCGCCGGTCTTGGTCCTGCATTTTGATTGCATGCGAATGGGAAATGATGGAGTGGCTTTAGTAAAGCCAGGCAATACGGAAAATTTTCCATCCATCTCATCTACTACCCCGAGCCAGCTCGGGTCTGACGTATACGACCCTGTAACTGAAACTAGATTAAAACAAATGTAGTAAAAGAAGTTCAACTATCGATGTTTGCTAGTAAAAATTTCGTGTTAAGATAAATGAATTTAGTTTACCCTACATAAGGGATTCAAACCAGATTACCCAATACTAATATTGTCAATTGCTTAAAGTTCTATGCGATGTATTGTCCGCATCTGGAAATCGTTCAAGGCAGATGCCGAGAATATCGGTAATCCACTTGTAAGGATGTGGCTTATTGAGAACTTCTACTAACTTTCTAACTAGGAAACGTGGATTATACTAAAACAAATAAATTTGCAATTTTCGCTATTGATTTTTAACAACGTTAAATCTGATTTTTCCGAGAATTAATTAGTCATTAAGGTTCGTGCAGCATAATTTTCTATAAAAATGAGATTTACATGAATTGGAGTGGTTAAATACGAGCCCTGATTTGACCAGTCTGGCGCTCAAATTCCCAAATACATCAGCACTAAAACTCAAACAGTCCACTCGGGACCTATAAAATGTGTAAAGGAGACTCTGTAGAAAGACTACATTATATTGCTTCCCTTTGGAGAAATTTTGTCTGATTTCATTTATTTGCAATACGTGCAATATCGTTATGTAGATCCGCGAGACCATCCATACGTTCCATACGTTAGAGTTAATAAATGACTGACAACACCCTAAAATCTACATTTAATTCAAAAAGTTGAAAATACTACAAAAAACGTGCAGTTTTTGTGTATTTTCACAAAATATATGTAGAGCTACATATGCCAGATTATATAGAATTTTATTTTGGCATGCTTATTCAAGTTTGGCAAATAATATAGAATTTTCGTTTTTAAAATGTCGCGGTCTAAACATCTGACCTTCATCCAGTGAAAATTTAGTTTCAGGTGCATCGTCGTCAAACACATTACGCCGTAAGCGATTCACCTATAATCTATGACAGTTTTGGATAAAATATAAAGTGCAAAGCCATTGGCCTTTATTTTTACCTTTAAATTTTCTATAAAATGTTGCTTCACGACATTCCCATTACAAACAGCTTTCTGTAGTGATCTCTTCTGACAGAAGATTTGTTTAAATAAACTGTCACATGAATCGTATTCTGCATCTTATTACGCGATCCAATTTCCAGTAATAAAATTTATATGAAGTAAGAGATAAATTTTTAACATAAAATCAGGTCTGATGTTAAAAGACCTGTATGTAGTAAACCTAGATACTAGAAATTACATTTTATAAAACTATAATACTATGTAGAAACTACAATTTAAATATAGTTTTCCTTTTCGTAAATAGTATTTCTTCAACTAATTATGTGTGGAGTTTAGAGCAGTTTTACTTTTGCTCTAATCACTTCTGTAAATGTACCTACTTATTTTCTTTCAGCTACCCAGAAATTACGTTGCAATAGCCCTTTTAACAAACACTCCACATAAATGGAAAATTTAACAAAAAGTTTGTTGTACTTTTTTCAACTTTTTCATTTGCAACTAAATTTGTTAAGACTGTTCTCAGTTCTTGGAGTCTTTAACCGCTTTACAGGTCATTGGGTCACGCGACTACCTTCACCTTGTTCGTTATAGCGTTTCAGAAAGAATTATAAATCAAAACTAAGAAAACAATTATGAATGAATGAATGAAATGAAATTTGTTCAAATCATTTAAATAACAGCAGAGTTTATTTAATTGAATGTTTTTATGGGAGAATGATTCATTATAAACTAATCAGAGTTCGAAACAGATCGGAAATAGCTATTTTTTTTTATATATATTTTCCTTTTCTGTATGTAGGCTTCGTCAAAAACAGGCTTATTATGTAGAAATGTCCTTGAATAAAATTTTGAGAAAGACACGTCTCGTGAATTGAATGATTTAGATACCGATCTTACAATATCAGACCTTTTCAATCGATTTACCATTTAAGTTGGAAAAGAAGATCAATTAACAACAGATAAAAATTTTATTTCTTTTTAATGACTCCGATGCAATGTTGAATTTTATTTAAAATCCAATTGCTAATAAATGATACAGTTATGACAACTGTTAAAAAATATATTCATGCTAAGCAATACTTTCTCAAACATTTCTTTCGCCTAAACTAAAATCCGTGTATCGAATACTTGAATTTTTGTAAAACCCAAACAGTCTTGCTTGACCGACATTCGAGGCCCCTACTTTTCTTCGCAACTTGAAGAAGCACCGTGGTATGCTTTAAAGAAAATGTTTTAATCAGTCATACAGTTTTTGTTTTTCAAGTGTACAGTGTTGTTGAATTTTAACGGATATAAAAATAAATTAATTTTAAAAATGTGAGTTTTAGATTATTATTTTTTCTTTTTTTTTTTTGTACAATTTCACTGACATAACCAGGAAAATTTTAACGGTCCTTTTATGCCAAATTCATATTAATTATCAATTCGTTAAGTACTCCAGTTGATCGATTAATGGGAAAAGTTTTATTATACATTTTCATCTCAAAATTCTATCAGTTATTTATTTTAAAATTGGTTTCTAACTTTTTTTTGAAATATTAGTATAAAACTCTATTACTACTGTTCGAACATTTTCTACATGCCTCATGGGATTTCTAGGAAGAAAAAAAAAAGAACTTTTACCAAGAGAGAAAATAATTAAAATGCGAATTTATTCCTCGTCCTATGCGAAGAATGAAAGATTATTGATCGAAAAGATGAAACTTTCCTAAAAGAAAATTCCATTGTTATGAGAAAAGGGTGCAAGAGAAATTTCTTCTTTTCAAAAATTGGACCGTAACTGTTTAGATCTGATGAGATTGCAATACAGGAACGTGTCCAAATAACTTTGGTAGTTTTACGAAACAGATTCCTCCAGAGAGAAATTTGTGTCTTTCGAAAGTTACTAAACTCGAACTCATTAAAAAATAAGCTCGTGCGTTTCATTGCGAAGATTATCATTTAGGACAGCGGTACTATTAATGTGATTAGAAATTTGCCTACGTCTTATTTTTCAACTGAAAGGGAATTCGTTTTCGTCATAAATCTTCACTTTCTTCCATAAGTATATATTTCCTAAAGCCATTAATCCTAATGATGTTTGATTGCTCCCTTTTCCCTAAAAGGATGCTTGTGTTTAGCATAAACCCCCAGACTGAATTACTATTGAGATTTTTTTAAAGAATCTTTTTATATAAACTGTACTCTGTTTTTTCAATATTAAAACTGTTAAAAAAGTTTGAAACGCTCATCAAAAAGTACAACTGATTGAATTTCTCTATTTCTTTCTAAAATTTACGGAACTGAATTGAACCCAATGGGGTTGACATGTCTTTTTAATTTACAGATTCGCTACTTTGGAATTGAACCTTTGCAATTTTATTTACGTCGCCGGTGACCTACATCAAACATGAAACTATCTTTTATCTTTGAGCTCCTTTTCGTTTTTGTTTTATTAGCTTTTGCAGCATCAGCAGCCGTTTTAGGTAAGGATTCACTAACTCGATACTTCGTTCAATTTCAAGTTTTTTATAGATAAAAATCGTGGACAAAAAGTCAAGAAAGGAGTAACGGCACATAAAAACTCTCAACATAAGAGGCAAGAATCAAGTGCAAATAGATATTGCAGCTGTTCAAATAAACTCTGTAATTGTTGCCGTGAATTTAACATTCCTGTAGTATCTTTAAGAGGCCCAGGTTGCGCAACGTTACAATATCTCAATGGAGACCGCCTCGCTATTTCCATGAGTTTCGGAGAACGTGTTCTTACTAACACGACAGTTTCTAGTAAGTTTTACGTCGCTAAATAAAACATAATATAATATAAAATTTCATTATAGGCAAACGACCTGATCCCATCTGCATGCCGCTCCCAGGGGGAGTATCTAAGTTTTGTGGAAGAGTTTATAACATCGGTCGCAAAGGAGAAAACTTTAATGCGTGTCTAGGTCTCGAACTTCGTGCAGCGAACGATATTGAAGCAGCTATGAGAGTATCATGCTTCCGATTTGGCCCTGAAGGACTAAAACTTGAACCTCCGCAGCCACTTCCTGTTATTGAAGATGAAGATGATGAAGATGAGGATGACGATGATGATGACGACGATGATGACGACGATGATGACGATGATTTCGATTTTGATAGCGGTGACGATGATGATGATTCCGAAAATGATGTCGACTCGGATGACTATGGAGGTTTCAGTGTTTTTGATGATGATTTCATTGGCGGCTATTTCCAAGGGGCAGAAGAAACTACTAGTAAATAATTGTTCTATTTTAGTAAACTACATATCTACAAATACCTCAATTTCAGATGTTAAGAGAAAGAAAGTATCAACAACAACTAGAGCTCCTTTAGTTCGCAGATATACAAAAAAAATCCCAGTTAGTACACCAAAACCTTTAAGGAAAAAAGTTACTCAACTTCAAAAAGTACGAAATCCAATAACGAAACCAGTAACAACCAAACCAGTAACAACTAAACCAACAACAACCAAACTAACAACAACCAAATCAACAACAATCGAACCAACAACACCCAAACCAACAACAACCGAAACTCCCTTAAGCTCATCAACCACTCCAATTACTACCTATTATTCTAGTACAACCATGTTAGCAACCACAAATAAAATGGTGTCTGAAATGGCGTTGGATACTACAACAGTTACAACAGCAGCCAATGAAGTGACATATTCTACAACTCATGCAACTCTCAATGAAACATATCAAACTGAAGATGATCCACTAGTGGGTGCAGTTCAGGATATAATCGGTGAAGATGAAAATAGCGAAAATAGTGCGGAGGATAATGACGTATCTAATGAAAGTACTACTACTGGACCGAATTCTGTTACTGCGAAGAGTGGAAAAAATAACGATAAAGATGTATTTGATGATATCGCTGATGGTGTTGCAGAAACGTTAGATGATGAAGATGACGATGATGAAAAAAGCAGTGAAGAAAGTGATGAAGATGATGATGAATTATTTAGAAAACTCAAAACGTAAACCAAAAATAGTTTTTTCATAATTAAGATCTTGAATTTTTATAATGAAATTGTTAAATATTTGCTCAAGTCTGTTTTAAGCTTTAAATGGAACAATTGTAAAGTATTTTATTTATTTATTTATTTATTTATTTATTTTATAATAGTTATGTAA
The DNA here is from genome assembly GCA_013372445.1 of Hypothenemus hampei. Lineage (NCBI taxonomy): Eukaryota > Metazoa > Arthropoda > Insecta > Coleoptera > Curculionidae > Hypothenemus > Hypothenemus hampei. The sequence goes on along the minus strand of JABRWK010000014.1, from coordinate 126,544 downwards.
ATAAACCAATGACTTTTTAATGTTTTATTTAATTTATCTTCTCAACGATTGACATAAATTAAACATTAGTAAAGTTAAAACTTTTTCCCTAACATTGAATTTTCGTTACTAACAGTGTATATTCAATTCAAGTTGGGCTTTGATAGAGTGTGGATTCACATCCGGTACCCTAAAATAAAGACTAGAATTTCATGCATGACGCAGTCTAGATGAAATAAAATGTATATGTTCGTGTAATTGAAAAAAAAATACCTTGTATATTATGAAACATTTTTATTAATAATATTCCAATCGCCAATAAGTTCAGTGCTGTCATCTAATTGTAAGGTAGCACTTTCGAATATGGGTTCCATCAAGAGAAAGCCATGACTGAAAAAAGTGGTACATAGGAAAAGTTGGTCATTATTATTTCAGACTCGTTTTTATTCTAACTTTGTCAACTTCTCCAAATTGTGTATTGAAGATGCAACGGGGTCAGGTGTATATTTTTGTGTTAATTGGATTGGCCGCAATCAAAGAAAGTAAAACGCAATCAGGTAAATCTGACTAGTTTTAATTAGCTTGCTAGTTATCTGTACATGACGAGTAAATTTGCACAGAGAAACTAAAACTTATTAATACTGAAATAAAGCAGAAAATGTTTCAGGATATACAAATTTATAAATTGAGTATGTGTCAGGTTAAAAGCAAAATCCGAAAACTCATTTACTTTTAAAACCATCAAATCTCTATTGAGAAAAGAGATTACCTAACGTCAAAAAGAATTTATACGACATTAAACCCCTTTGAACTAACTCGTTAAAAAAAAACGTATTGATCTTATAAATTGTAAGTTTCAGAACGAAATTCCACCGTAATAGCCTCAACACCGGGAACAATCGCCCCAGTTATAACGTCAACGAGAAAACCTATACTGCCTTCATTCAAATTACCATGTAGATGTGCTAATGGGGAGTGTGGTTGCTGTACTGGATATATTTTGGATCGTTTTAATCAAAAAGCATGTTTAAACATGACATATGAGCCAGAAGAATTCGCAGTGCACGCAGTGATGACTTTAAATGATGTACCATTTTACAAAAACACCCTCTCAGGTAATTAAATAAAAACATTACAAGCTTTACCTTTTAAAATGTTGTTCTGTTTAGGGAAAAACCCTCCTCCAATGTGCGTACGTCTTCCGAGATTTCGTTTTTTGAGATTATGCGTGGAATTTTCAAATGTTTATTTTCTGGACAAAAACGCTCATTTATGTGTTGATGCTGATGTTAACTGGGATGATTTTACTTTGTTGCAATGGTCGTTCGATTGTATTCGAATGGGATTATCGGGAGTTCAAGTTGTAGGTCCCGAAGATGGTGGAGGACTTCCTGTAAAGCCCATTGATAGTGAAGATCAAACCGATGAAGACTACGATGACAGCGCCAGAGAAAATGTGTTAGACACAATAAAAGATAGTAAAATAGTGTTCCATGAAAGTTTAAGTAGAATATTGCATAACCGTTTAAAAAATAGAGGAATTAGAGTGAAAAAAGGTAAATACGGGCGTTATATTATATATTCACCTAAGTAACTATGGAAAAAGTTTTAATTAACTATGGCAAGGTAAGGGTTGCTGGGTTTTATAGTTGACACCCTGTATGCATTTAATTAATCAATTCTACATATAGTGTGTGATTATGGAATTTGTAGAACTTCATTATTATAATAACATTCGACGAATCAATAATCATTATAATAGCTATCCATTATCAATATAGTATATTTGTATTTATGTGTATATATATTTCATAAATTGCTGGCATAAATTATATAAATTATTAATTATCAAAACATAAATATTTATTTCATCTCATATATACATAATTTGAACACACCCTGTAAATATGCATATATATGTATAAAATAAATATGTATGAAATATCCTTGTTTATAGCATATAATGCTAAAAATTTTATATTCGATCATCACAATTCCATTGATATTAATTTTATTATAAAACAAAAATTATTCCACCTCTGATATGAACTGTATTCTCAGCATGTACGAACTGAAGTGCTTTTTAGAGGTCACGTTACCAAAATCATAGGCAACCATAGATACACCGGTGGGTATTGCATAAAAACAAAATCCCTGAAAGGAAAAAGCTCACAAAATTGTTTTCATACATTTCGTGTATTTTATTGTAAATGACTTAATGTTTAAAAAATATTATTTAAAGTTTATTGCTGTCGTAGATCATTCACAATTCACATACAGACAATAGGAAAATGTAATAATGTTATGTTAAGGTAATGCGGAGCGTTTGCCTTTTTTAAAAGAAAAATACGGTAAATGTGCCAGTTATCAGCCACCTATACAATAATATATCTATATATACATACATATATTTATAGATATACATATCATAGACAATATACATACATAGACATATACAATCATAGAGTTCTGTCAGAGTGGCCGACAACCGGAGAAGGCCGAACTACCGGCACATTTACCCTATAACAATCCATACATGGCAGGAAAAATAATTGTTGAAAATTTTCAAATCACAAAAATTGCACTGGGGAATAGGAATTTCATTGTTTCAGATCTATACCTAACTTGTTTTTGACTAACTTTTTGCCTTTTAATTTAAAAAGAACCGCATTTTTTGTCTATCACGTCATCTTTTTAAGCTACAGGATACCCTTTCTTTGTCTCAAAAGTCATACAGGATATGCATATAAAGGAAAAATTTACCAAATATATTGTTTACTATTTCGCATTCTGATGTGGAGTCCATGTCGGAATGCGAAATAAAAAAAAACATAAAAAATAAAAAGGTAGAGAAAAAACTTTACGTGATAGAAGAAAAACTAAGGCATCAATTATTACTGGATAGTTTACACGCTGCCTGTGCTACACGGAGTTACTTCACTCGCAACCATAGTAAAAAAGAACGCTAGCGACGTGCAAACTAGCTTCGTGTAATCGAGGTTTAACCGCTTAAAGATCGAATTATTTTGTATTTTTCTGCGAAAAAATCGGATTTTTTTTTTTCGATTTAAAAAGAGACCAATGTACGTAATCTTAATCAAATGTATTTCTTTGTCTAAACATAAATGGGTTCGCCGATATTAATAAAATTCATCAATTCGAGTTAACTGGGGATAAATTGCATGCATTTCGTGTCAAAGTTAATTCGGGTTATGTCCTAAAGCGGTTAACTATAGTTTTGAAATCAGTATACTGATTTAACTCTAAAACAGTTCAAAAATCAAACTCAACAGAAACTGTATTACAAATTGTTCCCCAGTGTTATGACTAGCGTATTAACATATGCTGTTAATTAAAAAAACTGAAATTCTATTGCTCCTTCGCCATTTTATCATATTTTTAGTAACGCTTCACAATGTAAACTATTTAAGGGAGTTTTACCAATAGATAATTTGTATGTCATACTCTCAATATTTCAGATATGTGTATTTTTCACAATCAGTATTGGTTTTTGAAAGGCAAAAAATGGGGTGTGGATAATCCAAATCTCCTTTACCACAAAACGTTACTGCTTCAAAAGTAGCAAAACCAAACTCAAATGCACTTGTAAGCATCGAAAAATTATATTCGGATGAATTTCATTTTTTTACTTAAAATATTTTACAATTTCTCTTAAAAACAATCGTCTTAGAAGAACAAAGACACTGCATATCTTTTATACTCTTTATACTGAAGACTTATATTCGAGCGTTGCTTCAAAATTAAAGCCTTTTATAAGTACTTTTGTTTACTACATACTGAAACCATTGACAAAACAAAGAATCCCACTTGGAATTTCTTAACATAATTTACGTGGAAGATCTTTTGAAAGTTCTGGATCAATAGGGAAATTGCTTTTGGGTTCCCTTAAGAATCCCAGCCCTATTACGATGAGTTCTTTTATTTGATTTTCGAATGTTGTGCATAGTTTCCAGGTGCTTAAAAAGATTTAAAAGTTTCGTTAAATTCGAAAAAGTAAAGTTATGTTTGAGTAGCTTCATTCTCTCTTCTAAATTTTAACGGCCTTGTGTCTAATGGCCTTTAGCCAACGACTTGTAATTTTATTTGAATTTAATGTAAATTTGTTGAGTGTTATATTTTCATTTTTATTTTTAACAAATTAAGAATAAGAAGTAAGTTAATTAATTTTCTTTAATGTACTTGAAATACAACTATAACATTGATTTTAATATTAAATTTAAGGTTTGTATTATTAAGTACATACCTACACATATGAAACCGGTTCGCTTGTGGATCTAGTGTTATCCACGCTATTAAATTTCTATTTTTGATTTAAATTTTTTTTAAGGAATAAACGTTAAGTGAAATTAATTTTTCTAATTTATATTGAATATTATTAACTCTAACAATTAATGTAAATTGATTTGGATTGAATATACAATGGATGTTCTTTTTGACAGTATGGCCGGATATAGCCCTATTGACGTAAATGTTTGCGTCAGTTTAACAGGGTTGGGGTTATTTGTGTAGGAATTCTAACCTCCAAAGTTGTTTTTAAGAAAACAGTAATTAAGAAATCTAAAAAAGTTTTTCTCACAAACATAATGCGTTTGCAATTCAAATTAAATGTTTAGTGTGTAAATTTTATGAAAAATTAATTAAAACTTTAATTGTCTCTTTAATGTTTTATCATATTACTATTGGAATGCGAGCTTAAAACCGAAATGAAACCGTTATTCTTTTTGTTCTTAATTTCTTTAACCACAATCCACGGACTGGAAAACGAATTCTTGGGTTGTTTCCAGAACATACCTAAAACTGGAAGTATATATGTTTCACAAGTTCGTATTTTAGACAACTGTGCTAAATATTGTTTCAGAAATTATTATTGGTAAGTTCAATTAAATAAAAATTTCCTTTTTAATTAAATTGATACATATTTTAGGTACTTGAATTTTTACAATGACAACTGTACATGTAGCAACTTTCTTGGCGAACAAATAAGCAATGTTACATGTGACACCCATTGTTTAAAAAACCAATGTAGTAAAGATGTTGCGTTCAAGAATACATATCGAACGGGCAATATAGGTAACTTGTTAAGATTCTTATTATTAAAAAAAAAATATCATAAAATCACTTTTATTTCTAGTACCTGGACCTCCTCGTGGATTTCAAATATTCAATATAACCAGCAATAATTGCAGATTATTATGGAAGAAACCTGAATCATATGTTAAAATTGACGGTTATAAAATCACTGCTGTTATTGTGCAAACGTTTTCCAGTTATCCTCCTAATTTACTTGAATGGTGGTTTGGAAATACAACTTTTCAAACTGAACTTTCAGATCTGCTTCCTGCTACCAAATATAATATAAGTATAGCTGCTTTATATGAAAACATGCCTGGAGCACAAATATATCAAATAATTATAACAAGATTAGGAGGTTCATTTAAAAACAATTTTTTTATCATGTCTGAATTTAACACAAAAGATTTTTAGATCCAGAAAACTTACCTGCCCAACCGAAAATACTTAGTGACGATGGTGATAAAATTAGAATCAAAATATTTCCTGTGGTAAATAATAACGGTCCTGTAACATCTTATAGAGTTGTAGTGGTTAAAACTGATGATAATCAGGGTTTCCAAAAACAAAACGTCTTTCCATATGCAGAAGCTCAGAAGCAAAACTTAAGCTATTACATAGCTGCAGAACTCAGTCCTCAGGTATAATAACGAGTTAAATTTTTCAGGATTAAATCATATTAAGAATTTTTTAGGATATTAATCAAGAATTCACTGTGGGTGATGGTAAATATTATGATACATACTTTAATGCTCCGTTAAATCCAGACTCAAATTACAAAGTTATTGTTGGATTAGTAAGCAATTTTAGTGGAGAGACCAAATCGGTTTATAGTAACGCTAGTGGCTATCACAATGGAATATCTATTTTAAATGTTTATGAGGAAGAAGGTTCTGGTTTAGAAGTTGCAAAGGTCCACAAGGGTTGTACTAATTGATAGATATTTTAGGCGATTCTCCTGGTGTTATTATAGGCCTTTCAATTGCTATAGCATTACTTTCCTTGTTACTCATAATAGGAGTTATTGGTTTTGTAATACTTAAAAGTAAAATTATAAAAAGACGTCAAAGATTATCTGAAAATCAAGAACTAACAATACAAGGACCAATGATTGAAGTCGAAAATAATGGTTACATACATGACGAGGAACATATTCCGGCCATAGCTCATTATAGAAATTTAAAGCAGAAAGTGAGAACTATTCCTTACAGCCAGATAAAAGTGGAACCTGCCAATTTGTTAGGAGTTGGAAAATTTGGGAAAATCAACACGGGAACTTTGCATGACAATGGGAATATGACAACAGTTACTTGTTATACTATTCATGATAAACGAATGAACCAAGAGACTAAGAAAGGTAAAAGTGTACATTTTTAATTGTAAATTTTAATAATAGGCATTTTTCAGGGATGCTTCAGGAATTAGATATTTTGATCAAAATAGGCAAACACAACAACATAGTTAACCTTATAGGAACATCGGAGACGCGGGATGTTGTCGTTGTTGTTTTGGAACTCAACCAAATTAATTTAAAAGATTTTCTCTTAGGAAGCAGAGATAATTTATCAAGTAAATTTTGTACCATGACAGAAGCTCAAGCCTTGGAAATCGCCATAGGAATTTGTCGCGGAATGACACACCTACACTCGCACAATGCAAGACATTTTAATTTAATTAATTATAACTGAAAGCATTACATTGCTTGGTTTATAGGTTATTCATAAGCAGCTTTGTGCAAGGAATGTATTAATTTCGAATAATTTAACACCTAAACTAAGCGGTTTTGGATTGGCACAATACTTTAGCCACAATAAAATACCCGATTATACCCGATGGACTGCATTGGAAACATTTAAAAATCATCCGCCAAACATAAAGACTGATGTGTGGTCCTTTGCTTGTGTTCTTTGGGAAATACTCGCTATAGGTAATTTTATATATAGAGTTTTCAGAATTTCTCCTACTATACTAAAAGTGGTGGATCTACATATATAAGGAAAATATAAAAAAAATCATATAAATTGCTTTAAGTAGTTTTCAATTTTGGTACATTATTTGTTACTATTAATTCGTAGGTTTAGAAATTACCAATCATTTGATGACGTGTTTAGGGGCATACTTGGGAGAGGGCTGTTTTTGATTTTTAGCTCTTAATTTTTTCAATGCTATTTTTGGCATTCTTTGTTAAGAGATCTGTGTACCGTTTTTGAGAAAAATTAAGTCCAAAGTATCTGTATATTTAAACACCGTGCTTATGAAAAATAATTTGTGTCTTTCCTCCAATCATGGTGCTAAATGGCTGGTAATTGCTGAAAGTACGAACTAAGAGTAGTAAATATCGTACCAAAATTCAAAATTCCACCCAAAGTAGTTCCAATGATATCAAATAAAAAATTAGTTTTTGGTTGACATTTTTAAAGAGCTGAATTTCTTTTAGGAAGCTTTTCTAGGTATAATTTGTAGGACCTTTTTTTAATATTTTTTTTATGTAGAACGCCTATCAGTATGGCAAGAGACTCTCGGGAAATCCAATATATAATATTTTTTATACAATAAACTAATTACTTTATGGCTTATAGGTGGAACTCCTTATGGCAATATCGCAAATAATAACGATATTCCTGAACATTTAAATAAAGGAATGAGATTGTCACAACTTAGATATGTGGGAGATAATTTATACCAAATAATGCTAGACTGTTGGCAATTGATAGCAGACGAGAGACCAAAGTTTGATGATCTCGTTCAGTCTTTGGAGAATCTTATAGACAATCCAATGGCAATAATAGATTTTAAGATTTATTCCAGCTTCCAGTACGAACAGTTTTACCCTAATATGGAGCTATCCGTGCGCCCGGTATTTTAAATAGTCTGATTTATGTATGAAAAGTCAATTTTCCTTATTTTTCATATTAATTTTAAGTAGATTTCTGTATTGTTAGTATTACATTCTAAAGGGTGATTCAATTGGACGTTACGATTTAAACGTCGTAAGATTAGTTTTCTAGCAACAATAAATAACTTATACATGACATGTGTCATTAGTAAGTATTAACACTTATGATTATGAAGCGGTTTTAAACACAAAAGTGCATTCTTATTGTTAAAATCTATTTTCGAAATGGAGAAAATTTAACTAATACGATTCGTGCATTCTGAAATGACTATGGGAATTATTTATAACCGTCCATCTCGTGCCACGGTTAACAAAATTTGAAGAAACCGAATTTGTTTAGATATCCAAAGACTAATACGTCCTTGCAGTGAACAGTTAAGTTACAGCTTGGTACGGATTTTGGGTCTGGGGTATAATTGAACCGTATTTTTTTGATGATGTTTGTAGTGATGCCGTAACCGTTAATGGTGAATGTTACCGCGACGTTATAAGATTGTTTTTTTTTGCTATCAATTCTAGAACATTTATGTGGGAAGCATGTGATTTCAACAAAACCGTGCCACATGCCACTCGGCAACAGACAGGTTTTCCTTTAAAACAAAAAATGTATGTCAATAACCCGAGAACAATTCCAGATTTAAAGGGCGAGAGTCGTCGTGTTATTCTTAATATGGTATTCTACAGGAGTTCTGCAAAAAAATAATAAAAAATTTTACCTAAAAAGTGGAATCTTGCAATGCTCTTTATGCCTTTCATTTAACAGATATTATTTTTTATGTTTATTGTCAATGGATTTATGTTAATATCAATGGTTAAAATAAAAATATTAGTGGTTTCTCAAAAACCCACAGATTTTATATAAAATTTAAACGTAGCCTCATATTCAATCACCCTTTAGTTGCTCAAGTGGCATGCGTGTAAATTAACACAGGAGTTCAAAATATTTTTACTTACATATCGCCTAGACTGTTTCTTTTCATACGAGCAAAATTTTAAGGAAATGTATATAATCGCTTGCACCGACAAGTTATACACGCACAAAAAATCATATTCTTTGAGTTATTTATCGACATTCAACATGAATGAAAATACCGACACTTAAAAAACTTATATTTTTTTTATTTATTTACCGGCTCTAGGAAGTTGAAATCGTCACACAGGGATTTGTACTGATCGAACATTGGTTTGTCTTTGTCGGTTTTCTCAGTTGTTTTTATTTTTTCGTTTTTATTAAAGGTAAACAAAAACATCAACAATTTATGAATTATCAGTGTAGGCGATTATGTTTTTCCTTAAAATTTTGTACGTTTTCAATTTGGCAATGAAGTTTATCGTCACTTCTAGTTCTAAATTATTGAAACACTTAAATGAACTGGTTTATTGTGTACTTAAATTTTGTTATGATAACGAATGTATGTAGTTGTTTTTTTTTGCTACTAAATTATACATATACCTTTTATTAATGATAGCTTTTTATACTTGTGACATATGAGCCATTGAAAACCATAGCGGTTTAAGTAAAAAAATTCAGTTTTGATATAAATGGACGTAAAGTTGTCAATTCAACGGAAAACTGATTAGACATACAAAATATTAATCACATCTCTGGCAAAAATACATAAGCATTATTCCTGAAATTCGGTCATCTTATACGAGATTCCTTTATCCCAAATTTGAATTTGTTGTTATCTCATTTTTTGACTTTACCACTCTGGCTTTCAACGGCTCATGTTTGTTTTGTAGTATAGAGGGTGCACACAAGTTTTGTCCTTTTATAAAGATGATATTTTTTTACTTCTTTTTTAGTTAATATAACCTATACTATTTTTATATATTGCAAAATTCACAGAAAATGTACTTTAAAGGGTTAAAGATATTTTGTAGACGCATTAAATGGAAAAAATATATCAATACACATATCTATTATCAAAAATGACTATAAAATTACTATATAGATCTGATCAAAATGGCATCGTTAAGAGATGACATTCTGCATTGCGGTGTTGAAGGACTTTCTAACTAGTCTATGAGGTCTTATAAAACCTACTCTTTAAGAATAGATCTAACATTAACTTTCTATCATTAAGGTATTATTTGATAGTTTTTGTAATTGACGGTATTAAAAGTAACGTCATCCCAAACTCTTTCTATCATCATTTTTCGATCATTGGTCCGTTTTTCAATCATAAACAAATATCTGATAATGAATATTATATTACTATAAATCATTATAATATATGGACGAAGTGAGGGTAATTAATTAAGTGCTAGTTGTAATTTACTGTAAAAACATAAACATCGTTACTAGCGACGTGAATGCGACTTTGATTTAGAAAATCTATAGATAATACATATATTTAAAATAACTATAAAAGGAATGTTAATACTTTTTCAAGAGTATTGCATAATGACAATTATACAGAAAAACACCTACCCCATCTATACCTACAGAAAAAAATATATAGTGTCTAGGTATATAAAAAAACATAGGTACAACAACAACACTTTTTAAACAGCAGAAACAACCCAATAACAAATAAGTGAAATGTAAAAATATATAAAATCTGTATAAAGATTATCACAAACTGCATAAAATTTTCTAAATAATTTGGTCCATTGAACTGCATTTTAAGACTGGCTATGAAAAATTACAATTGAGATTTCATAAAAGGTTTCAAATACAATTCAAAAGATTTATTAACCGGTTCTGCATTAAGGGGACTTTGTTGAGCTGCTTGAAATAATCTTTCGTACACGTTACCATCATAAGATCCCAAAGCTGAAGATAAAACCTCGTCGCAAATGTCAAAACTGTCCACTAAACCCACTGCATTGGGACGAAGGACTTTTAATAGTTCTTCAAGCCACGATTGCAATAATTCGATTTCCTGGGCATTGACATCTGCAAACTAAATTAAAATACATATAACTTTTCAGGCTTTGTGCACTTTCTGGATCATCTTCCGAATATGGTTCATATTTTCGAAAATTTCAATGTTAAGTGAATTTCCACTATGCTTAAATTTGACAAATCACCTGTAATCCCTAAAGGTTTCTTTTCCTTAATGCCCAAATTAAATCGATTCATACTAACAAAATGATAGCTCTAAAGTTTTATCTACTTAACTCTGTTTTCGAAGGGACAATAAAAATACAGTTACTTATTTGTGTAAAAAAAAACCTTGTTAGTGACAATTTCTTTTGGTTGTCATAACTTAAGTCGTTAATTTGTCAAATTTAACACACTATGACCCTGATAAATATAATGACCAAACATCAAGTTGTTTAACATGGTTAACAACAAAGTAATCATGCTTGTTAAAATCTGACATTTCTTAAGTTACTTACTCTCAATAAGGGTCCAACTAATTTTAGGGCGTGATAGACAGCATACAATTCAACCAGTTGTTGAAGAACCGTTTTCAATTGAGGTGAAACTTTTAAACTTTCAACTGATTCATGGAAAGTTTGAACAATAAATGTACGACCATGTAAGTCAGCTGCTTCAACTAATTCAATTGAAGTATTATTCCAAGCATCCTCTGGGGATTGTCCATTTTGAATGCGTTTGTTAATGTTATTATTTGCCAGTTCAATTTTGCTAAAACGACACCCAAATTGAATATTTTATATTAAAATAAAACCACTTTACCTAGCGGAAACTTTTTGTAAAACAGCAATAATCCAAGTAACAGACTTTTGGAAAGGCAATTTCTTATGTAAAGCGTTTTGTAGGTACTTTACTGTTGGTAAATGAGACAGATTCTTCTTGTTTTGCCACATTTTTATCAAAAATCTAGCGCTTTGCAGAAGGAGTACTGTATTTTCACCTTCATATGTACACATTGCAGTTACTAAACCATAAGTTGAAGGTAAATTTGAGGCCGTCATATAACCATGACCTCCGCATGCTAACCGGCACGTTTCCACTCCAAAAGCTGCATCTGCTGTACTTACAGCTTTCAAAACACAAGATGTGGCGTGAAGCTAATAATTATATAATACGTAAAACAATTATTTGTTAATGTAATTATTGAGTTACATTGCCATTACCTCTGGTAAATTATCCAAGTTTCCGGTCTCTAATTGACTACTAACGTCATTGTAAACATTCCAAAGCCAATTCGCTGAGAATTGAAATGCAAAGGCAGTCGCTATATTGGGAAAGAGCTTATACTGTTGAGTTACATAGTCTAAAATTTGAGTCTCTGGATCTCTGTAACCATTTGTTAGACATTTATGCTAATTACATTATTCATTTACTTACTCTGGCTTAATTTGACATTGCCTTCTAACAGCACTGTATCTCGTAGCTATAGTAGATGTTTTCTTTAAATACGTTGCTGCATCCTGAACTAAAACCACTCTTACAAAAATCATTGTGCCATAAGTCAGTTTGCTACTAGGAGAACTAACATAAGTGCCATCCTATGATTAAAAAAATTATTAACTCACACTTTAAGCAGCAAAATACAATACTCACAGGTAATACTTTATTATTCTTCATTAATAAGCTCGTTCTGGGTATTCTAATGTTGTCAAATCCCAGATAGCCATTGTTTGTACTATTCATACCCAGCTTACAGCCTATTTCTCCGATTTTAATACCAGGCAACGGTTGGTGTGTTTCATCATCCCTTAATTGTACTATGAAGGGATGAATTCCATGACACTTGCCATTTGTATACAGTTGAGCTACCACTACAGCGTAATTTGCTGAGTGTCCCACTATAAAACCAGATTCTACTTCGAGATATATAACTCATTTTACTAAGTACTTACATCCTCCAGGCCACCATTTATACGATGTTAATGTTGGGCTGTTTAAAACAAATTCTTCGGTTTTTGAATCATAAATTGCTGTAGTTTCAAGACCTCTGATAAAAGTGCCATGACCTAATTCAGTCTAGAATAGTTGCGAAATTAAAAAAATTGATGCTTATTTTAATGTGTTTTGTTTCAATACTTGTGCATATGTTCCGATAATATCACATTGCCATGCCCTTTGAACCCATTCAGCCTGTTGTTCAAAAGTACCTTGTCCCATTATAGTAGGTATAAACATGACATAATGTAAAGTTAATGGGTTGCCATCACCTAATATTGCAGAGCCTAATTGTCCTCCTAAGATTTCTCTAAAAATTTCAAAAGTGATTCAAGTAAAAAAATGACACTAATTGCATTGTAGTTAAAGTTTTTCAAATAATAGATAAACTAAACTTTTGGCCGTATATAATTATACAGTTTTAAATCTTAATAATGAAAAACAACAAAATATAAGCTAACACTTTACCGTGTCCTTAAAGAGCCTTTTGTCAATCACCTTTTGGTGCTTATGCCTTTCATATATTTTAATTAATAGTTTTAGAAAAATATTTTTACGAAAAGTATATGTATATCTAGAAGTTTATTTAATTCATTTATGTCCGTTTGAATGGGTGACACTTAGCTTAGGGTACCGTTAAATTAAAGTGCCACCAGTCAATATCTGATGCGTCATTTAAAATTTGTCTAGGCTTCGCTTAAAATAAGCCACGCTTTTCCTCGGCTTAATCAGTGCTTTATTACGCTAACTGTTGATCGTCAGGTGACACTTCATATTATTATTATATTATCCTTTTATGATATAATAATTAAATAAATATGTGCTTTTTTTAAATTAAGCCGAGGAAAGGTGAACCTTATTTTCAGCAGAGCCTAGGCAAATTTTAAATGACACATCAGGTTTTGACTGGTCAACTTTCACTTAAAGATGACCTAAACTAAGCGATACTTAAGTGTCACCAGTGCAAATGGCCGTTAAACATAGACAATTCCGATTTTTTCCGTTCTTTTGTTTGTTTTTTTACTTTAAAAATTCGCACATCTGATGTGAGTTTTAAAATTTCACTTTAAAATGCTATTTTCTGCTAAAGACTTCAGTTTTAATGCAATAAATAGTGTTTGTAATATATATAACGGCATTTCACAAGCAGTTATAAACATTACAGACATTCATTTTATTATCCTTGTTAACAATCTTAAATGGTTTTAGTTAAAAAAAATTTAATAATAAGTAATAAATATGGTATGAACCCGAATTTTATGCTCAAAAACTACCGAATTTAAGGAACTCACGAAATTTTAAAAGTTTCTAAGTAAAAAAATCTATAAAAAAATTGCATTTTTTTCGGTTTTGAAAATGTGTATATTCTTGTTTTCCTTTCATTCAATAGTTTTGTGAAAGATAAAGTTTGATTTGCTTTGAATAGATTTGCACAAAGAGAAAAAGGTCTTCATGGGTCCTATTTTATACCATACCGACCATGCCTTTGCAAATTCAAAAAGGACAAAAATTATTAAACTTTTTTTTAATCCTGTTTCATTACTCAGATCCTACTCTGACATTTTAGCTTTGTCAACATGGTAAATGTGACTCTTAAGGTAGAGAATAAAATCAATACAATATTTGTTATTTGATTATTTACATAAAATCGTTTAAGATTGTTATTAAGGATCATAAGTTAATGAGCGTCTGTAACGTCTATGATAGCTTGCGAAATAAATTAAAGTTCAAATCGTGTGCCTAAAATAGTATCTGTACATATATACGTATTTTCAAAGTGTAAAAAAAATGTAAACCATAAATCTTACACATGGAATAGTTCATGTCAAAATATGTTAAATAAACCCTCAGGTATGTAATTAAATGTCGCAAAAATATTTTTCAATAGTTATTAAGTAAAACTTATGTGAGTGCGCAAACATCTACAATGATTGATGCTTTAAGCCAGGATTTTTGAACTTAAAATATTATACCTAAAGTTATCCATTCCTCCTTTTCCCTCATTTTGAAGTTGTTGAACTTTTTTGAATATTAAACAAGACTTCCTGACTGCCTCCTCATATTTTTCTTTATGACTTAAATACTCCAATGGAACCTTTGATCTTAACTCAGTATCTTCAAGGAAGAACTTTTCTAAAATATCATAGCGTGCGTTATAATTGTCCTTGACACGTGTTCAATAAATAAAATATATTTAATTTATAAATTTCTTGGAATGACTTGAAGACGAGGTTATTTCATATTTGCATTTATTTTTCTAAATTTAAATCTTTAAATAATTTCAGTCACTCAAAAATGATATATTAGGAAGTATTAAAAAATATCGGTTATTACAAGTACAATTTTCAAAGGTCAAGCACACATTACGTTCATTCTGAAAGCGTAATTTTGGAAACATTAATTAATATTTAATAATGTACGTGCTAACTTTCATGTCTTACAATTAGTGAAAGTTTTGTCGGAACAAATTAAATTTTTCACAAATCAATATTGTTAATTTTCAATTTTTATTTTTATTGAAATTCCTAGTTTCATTTATAAAATTTACCTCTTTCTTTTCTTTCGGCAGTTTTCTTGGGTCCTCCATCTAATAAATGTGTTAATTCTAGTGTATTGAATGTACACTTTCTTCTTTCTTTTTCAAGATCTGGATGTACCCACTGATTGTTTCTTCTGTCCATGTTCTTCCACTTTTTTTAATATGAGCTACTTGTACACTTAACTACGACGGGAGTAAAGACTGATATATGTTTTTTGAATTTATTTTATTCTCTATACTAATATTTGATAAAACGTTCACTATTTGATCTCAAAATTCCAAAGATCAACACTTCAGTGACAGGTTAATATATTACAATGTTGCCATGAATGTTTTATTTTCAAAATTACTATCAGTTAAAACCGTCAATAGTTTGTTCTCATTGGTTCTCATCCAGTTCTTATATCATAAAATTATTATTCATATTATGTCAAAATAACTACTGAATAAAAATTACATTTACATAGTAGATAGTATTTACATAATTATAACTATGACAATTTGGCAACCCTCAGGCCATTCATAATTATATGTTTGCGTTGTGATTTTTATTGTAATTGTACTAAATCTAACATTTATTTGTACTTACACGTAATTTTTACACAAATTTGACATATGAAGTAATTCTTTATCGTCAATGGTCTTTGACCAGCTGGCAATTCTATAATGCATATGTAAATATTTACTGGCATACAAAATGATGATTAAATTTTGTAATCTTTCTATTTTTATGTTCAAATAAATATTACAATTGCCGGTAAAAAAAAATGTAAAATGCAAATATCAACATCTGTATGGCATGGATATAGGGTGAATGTGCCTTAGTTCGGCCTTGCCCGGTTGTCGGCCACTTTAACATAGCTCTATGATTATATATCTATAAATATATGTATANTAGTCTGCTTAAGAAATAACACAACTTATATTGTTTAAAAATAAAGAATAACAGGATAAAAATGGTAGAAAATGATTTTAACCTTTAACAACAACATTTTTACTACTGGCAATTTTTTTTTGTCTCATAGAATAATGCGTTGAAAAGAGAACGTAATTTATATTTCTAAAGTTAAACAGAGAGAACGATAAAGACCTCAAATGAGGAGCAGACTTTCAAAATGCATTTTGTCCAAATATCAAAATTTTCAGGAAACACAAAATTCTATTGATAGAAGACGAAGTTTTGTTAATAAAAAATGTATTACTCAAAAAAAATTAAAAAAACATGTTCTTTAAGAAGGAATTCATGCAATTGTTTTTTATTGAACCGTTTGTTCTATATTTCCAAAAAACGTTGCTCTTAAACGTGTTTTGATTGTTGGAAAAAGTTATTTTGACATTTTTATTTTATTAATACAAGAAAATGGAATTCTTTTGAGAAAACAGAAATTACTGTAACAGAAAAATAAGAACGCCATATTATATTTTAATATCACCATCTTCTTCATGGCACTGATGCAACTCTCTTTGCTCATTGTCGCGTTTTTCTTCTTCCTCTTCATTTGACATTTCCTCCATATCTTGAGGCAAGCTAGAAGCCAACTATTGTAATTCGGGGTCATCTCTCCAATTTTCCTTAGTTATTTGTATTAACAAATTACTTAAACTTAAAAATGCTTTTTGAATGTCCAAGTTATTTTTGCCTATTATTTTCAATATAATATAAGACATTTTGAACATCTAACACGATGTGTCTTGAAGCAAAGAAACAAAGAAACTGAAATTTTGGACAAAACGCTTTTTGAAAGTCTGCTCCTCAAATGCGTATGATTTTCCTTTTCACCCACGTGAAGAGCACGTTCGGTTTTCTTCGGCAAGGGGTTACATTCGATCGACCGATTTATCGATTTTTATTGATTGTCGGGGATGTTCGGCACGATCGAGTGATTTTTGGAAAGTACATATCGTAGAAGAAGATCGGGGAAAATACTGTCCTTCTCTATTTAACTTTAAAGATGTAAATTATGTTCTCTTTTCAACGCCTTGAAGTCCTTGAAGACGAAAAATTTTCTTGGTAGTGTATATCGCGCTTGACAACTGTCGAAAATTCAGAATACAGTCTGTGCTAAAATTCGAACTTAAAAACTACTAAACCAAGAAGGTGCAAAAAAAAACAAATACAACTAAATATTTCAATATTTCCAACAAAAAAATCTTTTCAAATAGCCATGTTAAACGATCGTTTCGAGATTTTCTACTAACCCCGTATACGTATGTACATATTTTCATATTGAAATTTTCTGACATTTATAAATGCTTAATTCGCTGACGGGAGAAATATCCAGTACCGTTTGAGACTATTTGCATCAGCATTTTTTGCACAAACACGTAACGTTTATTTTGGAAAACAATGATGTATGTATGTATGTACATATGTATTATTCAGGCACATCTCATGTTCTGCTTCGGTAATCATTTGATTTTCCAATGTGTTAGTTTATTTTTGTGCCTTCTAGTTTTGATTGTCTTTATTGTTAGTCGTAGTTGTTTAGATTGGGGTAAAAGATTATAACAGTAGTTTTTCAATTCGTTTTATGTTCATCTATAGTCATGGTAAGTTCAAATAATTTTTTTATACGGTTCTACACCCAGAACCAGTTCTAGTAGTGTTTCCGCTCATAAAAAAAAAGTTCAGCCAAAGCGCGGTCTTTTAAAATTTACCGCCCCGGACGTACATCTCATCGTTGGTACAACTATAATGTTGCTCCTATTTATTAGAAACCATCCGTTTTCAATGATATAATTATTGAAAAAGTTCTTTTTTGTTTTCATGAATAATTCAATTTGCAATTAAAACGTGGTATGTATGTTTCGGTTATATTGCAAATGTATACTAATTTCTATCAGTGCAATCTTCTCGAATCTGTTCCGAATAATATTATGGAATTTAATTGCGGTATATTATTAGCAATAACTTACTCATTATCATGAGGAAACTGATACGGAATTGCTTTGGAATAGGTGATATTTACGGGTTCCCATGAGCCTCGTTCGTCCTGCTCACCTGAAATAGAGGATAAAAGTCTAAGACGAGAAGCCCTTTGCTATTTTTTCATCTAACGCAACGTTAATTAATTAATGTTTCCAACCAGGTACCCACTTAAATAGATTAAAAGTAGTAGAGAGGACATAGTCTTGCAATACTCGATCCTGTCTTATCGCCATTACTCTCTTTACCACTTTTAATCTATTTAAGCGTGCACCTGATTAGTCACTTTAATTAATGAAATACTAATTAACGTTGCATCAGGTGCAAAAATGACAAAGGATTTGAGAATTTCATCTTCTATTCTAGGTTAACGAGACTGACGAAACTTATGCGACATCCTATGTACCAATTGAAAAGCAACATTTTAATATACACTGGGGGACAAAATTAGCGGAACAACTGAAAATTCATTAAACTTTGACAATCAATATTTTAACAACCACTGGTCGGATTTCAATGATTTTTTTTCAATGTAGCAATGGGCGAACTTTTAATTTTGTCCCGCAGTGTATAATGTTCCTTTTGATGTATAATTCTTAATTATGCATATAAATATTTATTTATTTTATGCTATATTTTGTTCGTTTATTGTTCTCTAGAACTGATTGTGAGTACATGAGTACTACTAAATGTATTACAAAGGAGAAAAATCAACTATTTTTCGTTTTGTTTCTTGACTTGTAAAATATGAAATATAAAAATTTCTATTAAGAGCCGGCTACATGCTCAGGTTTGCTTGTGTAAGTACATTTTTACAAAAAGTACACAAGGCTGAGTGTCGGGTTTACTCTACATACCATGTTTTCATCTACACTATGTACACGCAATGACTTATTTATGCAAACCAATTTGCACAAGTAAATATTCAAGTAAACTTGAACGTGTAACGGGCCCTTTAGTGAAATATGAAAAACACAAAATAAAATATGTAATATATAATTTTATTTATAAAATCAAGACATACATTTATAAAAAAACTTAAGTAATATTGCGAATAGTCAACTCGACTGAAGTCGCTTTTCATCCGAGTCGAAGTAGACAGAATTGTCGTTTCAGAACATGTAAAAAAATGTAAAACGACATTAACACTAAAGTTTGGATACAGAGAGCTATCTTAAACTAAAAAACTTAGTCCGAATGTGAGACAGTACAACTGACTACATTGGTTGTACATTAAATGGAATAAATTATAAAATAAAACAATTACAAATACAATCTCTTTTTAATAAGATCAGTACTACGTAGATACACGTCAATTCCTATTAAGTACATTTGAAGAATTGTACCTCAAAAGTATTTTTGATTTTTGAGCTATGAAATGGGAGTATGGCTATTTTTAAATAAAGTAAAAAGTTTAGGTCAGGTACTATTTGATCAGCACGTGAATTTTGCAATGGAAATTTTGATTCGTTTAATTCGAAATATTTTTCAAAACTTTTAACGTTATATATCTATGTATGTATTATAAAAACCTTTGTGTACATTCTTCGTTCCTATAGGGTAAGTAGTTCTTATCACAACACTGTAAAGTGTTTATCTCTACGTCCATAACTCATTATATACAAAATATATAGGCCTAAAATTATATACAATATTAAAATGGATATCTTAGAAACTTATTTTGTCCCACAAAATACCTGAACTGGAATAATATTTTTATATAACACTTAAGATGTTTTAAAAGTATTAAGACGCACACACATACACACCTTAATTTTGAGATCATTATTAATGGGCGACTAAAACTGTATTATTTTTAAATATTTAATAGAAAATACTGTTTTCTTTTTGATTATTGAAGAAAATTGTTCAATTCAAATAGATTAATATAGTCACCATTCATAAGTTGAAAAAAAAGACCAATTGAATTATTATAACTGAAAGATATGACAAAGTATAATGATGAATTTTCTATAAAATTAATGCAATAAATTGTTTTATGTATTTTGACAATAACAAAAAAGAAAATAACACATTACTACATATATAAAACAGGAAATTAAATCATTGCCACCGATTAATAAGTGAAAAAATTTAACAGTCATATTGAATGTTTGACCATGTCAATCTAAAAAAAAAAAAAAATTAATAAAAAAACAATCTAACAATAACTTAATTTGATTATTAAAATCGATATAGCAATCGGAAAAATCAACATTCTACTATAAACAAATATAATAAAGTTCTACACATTGCTCGTAACATATAAAAAAATCACAACAAACATTATAATGATAAAAGTACGTAAAAAAATAATATCAGTTGGTCCTTAAGTATTTAGTGGTCCATAAGTTCCACGAATGTTATGTTATACAAATCTTCATCAACTACTTTGAGCTCCAGTAAAAATAAATCTTCGTTACAATAGTACGCTACCATATCATCATCAATCTTGGCCGTAATGCTAAAAATAATTGAAAAAATAACACTTTAGAAAATTAATAATAATAAATACATATAAATTTATCATAAGTAAGTATGTACCAAAAAGCCTCGCAATAGTTGATGTCTTGTAGTATTTAAATGAATGTTTTAGAAAATTAGTAAAAGTTAGTGTTGTTTTTTCCCTAATTTTATGATAAATTTAAAATAACTCAAATCAAACATAATAGTTTTGTCAAAAAAATAACATAAAAAGCAACTTAAATATACTGGGCCATCGACCGTTAGTGTCCAGTTCACTTCTTTACTGCTCTGCTAATTAATGATAATTAAAGTTCTTTCTTTTGAAAACTTACCCTTTTTTGTTTTTGCGATACAAGTTATTAATGCTTGAAGCGCTAATTTTGTACTTATTCTCAATCTGCAAAAATAAGGAAAACAGAATTAATTTTTCTGGCGAAAAGTATTCAAACAAGAAGGTTTCTGTCTTTCTTGATTTAGCATAGATTTTGAAGAAGTACTGAGCTTTTGATTGAGAGAAATACGTAGAGGTCGAAAAAGTGAACTGATATCACGTTAATTGACCCAAATTCTTCTACAAGGCGAAGTAGTAATAATAATATATAAAAAAAAATAAATGAATACCTTGAACATTTTGTCTCGGTCTGAATTTGGGCCCATATATGTTAATTAACAGACATGCCATTTTTAGTTTTGTTATTGAATCGTATTTGGGATGTGTATAAAATTAAAAGCCCAGTACGTCCCGGTTCATGCATTTTAATCATAGGGCTTCCAGATTAACCAAAAAAAAATGTCTTTTAAAGTTTAGTATTTAACATTTCCAGAAGCCCCAGAAGCATCCAAAGCTAAAGCGGTTAAACTTCTTGCGCTCTACTTACAGCATTTAAAAGTCCTTGTGTTGTTGGGGGTACAACATGTAAAGGAGTATAAATATCTTCGTTTTCTTGCCTCACATATAACATTACCCGCTCGTTTAAGGGCGGCGGACCGGCGCTTCCCTGACTCATCAGTTTTGCTCTTTTAATTGGAGGAGAAAAAACCGATCCATCTGTAGTTAAGGAAGCATCTAAAATGCTTTCCTTTTTATCTGCATCCGGAGGGAAATGATTGTGAAATTTGAGCGTTGGTGTTGTAGGAGGTTTTGAGGCTGTATGCAATAAAAATGGAGATCCCGCCTTTACATGATCCACAGATCCTGACATTGAACCATCGGGATCGTGAGTATAAAAACCTTGAAGTTCCATTGACGTCAGCTGAAAGTTTGTTTTTTAAATTAAATTAATGTTATCCAAATAATATTACATTTGAATGTTTCTTGAGAGCCTTAAGAATGGCTTCAAAATTTTTAGAATTATGTTATACCTTGTCGATGTCTTCTGCAGGTGAAAATAAAACAGGAGGTTTCGTCAGGTCACTCATAGAGTAAAATTCGGAACGTTCGCATACAGGATGATAAAGTTCGTCTAGTTTTTTGCGCCCTGTTGCTGTCATTTTTCTCTTTGCAGCTCTACGTTCTTCATCTCGAGTTTTTCGTTCAGCGCCCTAACAAATTTCATTAATTTTTCAATTGCTAATGAACCTTAATTTACCATTACCTTATCACAGAATACTTTAATTTGGCAATATCCCCGATGATAGATTGTGGAATCTCTAGGATCTTCATAAGTATCGATCTGCAAGTGAAGCGGCAAGCCTTTCACGCCTTTTTGACTACTAAAATCTGTACTTAAGCACTGGACGGCTATATTTATCTAAAAAAGAGGTTTTTACAAATTTACTCGAATTTTTAAATGTTAAAATAAGACCTTCGCAGGACTTTCCATAGGATTCCAATATATTGCGATTGCATTGTGAGCAACTTCTTCTATACAACCTACTAATCCGACGCTGTTTTTCGTATCTACAATAAATAATAGCAAGATATAATTTGTGTTTAAACTTTGTAGAGAAAAGTCATTTTTATTAAGAACTTACCAAAAATTCTATATTAGATAGCGTGTAAAAAATTGAAAAATTTATTGAAAAATATAGGCATTTAAGTTGTCAACAGAAAGAAATTGAATATAATATAATTGTAAATCGGGAAAACGCTATTCTTTCAACCAACACACTTAGTCTATAGTAATATAAGATAAGTTTACATGGTTTTGTCAGATACATTCTGACGTAAGGATTTAAATTTTATTTTATATAGGATTAGTGTAGTTGGCAAGAAAGATATGACTGCAATTGTAATATGTAACAGTGGGTTTTGCATAAACGATAATAAAGGAAACCAAGTCTGTAACAGTATCAATGTGGGTACCTAATCTCTTTTAACATTTTCAGTTATAGAGAATTCAGTACGTGGGCAGTGGCCGTGGGCAGTATCGATACTATTTTGTTCTTCCATATGTGTAGGGTTATTTATAAAATGGCGCTATTCATTTTATTAAATTTATATCCATATAAATTGTCACGTGGATACCTACTGCTGTATGCGATGACAATGTACTATAAATATCTTAAAGAAATTATGCCCACTTTAAAACAAATGTTAGAAATCGAAATATTCTACGTGGTCTTATTATTATTTTTTTCTTTATCAATGATAAGCCAACTCGTACCATTGCAATATATTACGTTCGTGCGTATATGTAAAGAAAGCGTCCTTTTATCAGTCATCTATGGCAAATTAATGTATAACCGAACAAGACCATTTTACTATTGTAGATAAGTAGTTTACATACAATATGTCTTTGCAGTTGCGTTGAAGAAAAAATTTTTAAATCTATACCGCGCGCATTATTCATATCATATATTGTTAAAGCAACTTCATTTAATATGGAAATTATTAAAATCGTATGCCGAATTACATTTTTAACTCACTCTTCACCCACTCAAATCGTAATGGTATATAATCAAAATTAATTCATTGATTTTTGCTACTCTCTTGGACTGATAACTATTCTTCAAACATTGTATTATTGGTTTTGGATGTACATACGAACGAGTATTGATATTTGTAAATATTTTATAGTTGGCTTTAAATATTTAGAAGATATTTAAATAATAGAAAATCTATTAAATTATAAATCTTAAAATTAAATAAAAATAATTAAGGACTAACGTAAATGGAAACTGTTGTAAATTCAAATTAAGTATTAATGAAACTATAAAATTTAAGAAAATTTCTCTTTAATAGTTTTCATTTCACAGATACTTTATAAGGAAATTGAGTTTATGAAATTTCCATAATTTTCTTATTAATGCAAAATCGTAATTAAAGAGTTCTATTAATGAACTCTTTCCTAAAAATAATAATTTCTCAAGACTTTTTGGTTGCATAAATAGATAATAAATAAATTGATAATTAAAAACAATAAAGTGAACCTTGCTCGCAATCTGATGATCTTTTTCTATAATTTTATCCAATTGATCTCGAGTGATACTTAAGTCAAGAAGAGATGTAATACACCTATACTCCGATTTACACGCGCTTCCGCATTTACACGATTAATATTAATTATTAAAAAAAAATAGAGTGGTAGGCAGTGGCGTAGCTACATATTTGTCGCCCTGGAGCCATAAAATAGACTGCGCCCTCTTGTTACTAAAATGAAATACAGTTGCTATATAATACTTTTTAATATTTTGTAGTAAATCACAGAAGAAAAAACAAAACATCAAAATTGTTTTCGCAATTTACGATTTTCCGCCCCTCTGACGTGCGCTTGGAGCAGTTGCTCCATCTGCTCCATGGTAGCTACGCCACTGATGGTAGGATTAATTTCCTTGATATGTGAAACTTTTGTAAGTTTAACTATTTGAGGCTCTATATGTATAAAGTTTTGAGACTATACTTTATACTTTAACTCAATTGTTATTTTTCACTTCATTTCTTTCTTTTTTTTATTTTTTTAACAACAAATGATTTTTCTCGGAAACGATTATTTAAACAAGAATATTTTTTTTCCGTAAAAAATTAAAAAAAAAACACATTCAAGACAAGACCAAGAAATTGAAATGAATGAAATCAGATAAAAAAATGTAATGGGCCCTTCGTGTTAGTTCGATCATTATTACCATTAAAAACGAGCTGAAATTCACTGAAAATGGTAATTAACAGTTACCAAAATTGCAACTGGTATTGCAAGTTCCGGACCGCAACTTTTTCATATTCTTTTACGTAGGATTACCTCCTTAGAGATGTTGGAATTATTTCTGAATACCTTGTAGATTTATCACTTTATTAATGGATTATTTATTTGGCTGGTTTTCAGGTATATTATCCAAACACATATATACTACATTTTTACGTTCAAACAAATTAATAAACTTTATCGTTATGTCTTTTCGATTTACGCGGTTTCTCTGAAGAACATATATTTTATGTAAATCGGAGCTTCGATATTAAATTAATTTTAATAATTTTATTGAACATTTGTTAATTTTTGGAAAAATAAAATAATTGCGAGTATGGTGTTATTGAACTGGTAAAATGATCGCCCTGTAGAATTTTAATAAATACCTTTTACCTGGGCGACATAACTACGTAGTTCGTAAACGCAGGAAGCGCTGCAGGATCGAGAACGGACCGAAAAGAAAAAGAAAAACGAAAGCGGCCTACCTGCGTCCAAAATTCGTTGTTTCACCGAGTGTTGTCGACCGTGCCAGAACTGCCAAGCTTTTATTTCATCTTCAGGGCTTTTCTCTTCTCTGAACATCAACATAACAATGCTCTGCAAAAAGACAATATAAAATCGAATGGTCTCATTTTTATTCAACCTGCAACATATATTTTTTTTATTCGCCCGGAATAAAACAAAGCCTCAATTATTCAATAATAAGTCAATAGTTTTCAATGGAACAAAAAGGCTAGAATCTCAATAAGGAATGTTAGAAAATAACTTTAGTTAATTAAACTCAATGGAATAAATAGACGTAGTTAGTTAAGGTGTAATAGTTAAATTTAATCATAGACATATAAAAATTATTGAATGAGGTATAAAGTCTGAAAATGACTCATATGCATGAATGAATACTTGCTGAATTTGAAGTTGTCACTTTTACTCACAATCAGTGTAAAATTAGCCATTGATGTGTTTTATAAGAATGTGACAGAGATTTTGCCATTCTCACAATTAAATATGACAATTTTTTTTCTACATTTACGTTAACGCATAGTATGTACCTTTTTTTTGTGACATTAGTTTCATGAACTCATGCTTTGTTCACATCTTATATGTCGATGGGTCCATGGGTTTAATTTATTCCAAAAGAAATATAAAAAGAAAGTAAAATTATGACATTTGTGTCAATCTAAAATTCCTGTATCTGGAAGTAAATTTTTATGAATTCGTAATAGAGTTTATTATAACCATGTCGTGTATTGACACCCGATAATTTCGCATGATAGATATTCTAAGGTAATTGATTAAATTGGTTCAAAACACGTTCGAGTTAAAAGAGATACATATACGTAGATTAATACGTATTTCTGTAGTGTTAACAAAATGGGAATGGATCAATTAAAGTTATAAATAAATAGTGGAACCAATAAAAAACACGATTGTTCTAAATACGTCGTAGCTTGTAACAGATATATGAGATTTGTATTAAAACATAGATTTTTATTAATTATATAATGACAGTAAACATAAAGCCTGCAATTATTAATAAAATATAAACAATCAATCAATAATATTTGTTGTTTTTTGTAGTAAAATGACAAATTTTAATTTTGCATTCATGTCGCGGAAATATCAATTATCGGTAACCCTCCAATGGAATTTTTCCCAGCGAAATCCTGTATATAAAGTGTTTCTTTTACCGAGAAAATTGAGATCGATAATTGGCAATAGATATAATAAACTCGTTAAATAATCCTCGATTTGCGCTTATTAAAGAAAATAGTGTTTAGATTAGTTTTTATTATTAGTGTGTTGTATTTATTTTTATTTTTAAAATTACTTATTTATAATCGCTTTGAAATTCGACCTTAGGTAAGTTTTTAAGTTAAATTAAATATTATTTAAAGCAAAAACTAACCAATTTATACTTTAATTTAAAATTGAAAAACTTTTAGATCCAATATATGTACTTATTCAGGTCTATACATTCGTAAGTATGGGATTGTTGTATTTTTATAAAATTATGAAGAATTAGTAGTTAAGCATTTCACGTTGAAAGCCAATTATCGATCGAGAATCTAACCAAAAACTGGCTGCGTTGACATTCGATTCCACTTATGGTCATGAGTAATGATCACTCTCCTCTTCCTTATGATAAAATGCAGCAATTCTAATGAAGACAATTTACAATTATATACCTACTCGGTCATTAAGACTCTGTCAAATGGAATTGCTTCTAATTATACCAATTAATACGAAAGTTTAGAGTTAGTTTAATAACATAAATTAATAGGTTTTTTTGATAAATTTGCAACGTCAATGTGCAATATTAAAAAATATCTTTCCAGTAGTTTCACTTAAGAATTTTGTTTTATCTATCGTTATTTTCGATATGTAATCATGCAATTGCAGGATTTCTATATGAATTTTTGGAAAATCAACGATTTATTCAATAACATTAATCACGATGAAGGAATAGAACTTCGAGTCTCTTATTTAGCATAAATACGTAATACCATAAATCGATTATAATGGAACGGAGAGAATACATTCACTGTTAGGCGGGATAGCTCAAATACAGAAAACCCGTCTAGCATGATAAATGTTTGCATTAAAATTTTATTAATTTACCATAAAATTTAACGATTTGACGTTTTTTCTGAATACTGAAATAATTCATTCTAGCAGAAAAGAACTGTGGAATTTTTCAACTCACCTTCACGGTCTGCGACTTTAACTGTTTATCTGGATCTGGAACATATTCCAATGTAATTCCATAAAACTGTCCTTTATTGATATAAGTAATTCTGTCATCTTCCCGTCTCTGTGACGTTGATATTGGAGATTCCAAATGATATTTGAAGCCATAAGGAGAGAATCTAGAGTAAAATAAAAGTTGATTATCTTCTTGTCAAGGGGACACACATTCTTTCGATTCGCAAAAACAATTAAAGGTTAAGTTTATGTCACCGTTGAAACATTTTCTGGTAATTATTAAGTCGTTCCATTTAAAGACATTCTCGAAAAAATATTTAATGGCGAATATTCAAAGAAAACTAATTGCTTGTCGGTATGTGAACTGTTACAGTTACGTACGTTAAAAAACAGAGAAAAACTTGTTTTTGTTTTAAGGTAAAATGTGTAACAGGTGAAAGAGTCAAATGAAAAAGACCTGTTGACCCAGGTTTGGACATTTCGAGACAGGTTATAAGTAATGCTTATGACGAATGCTGAAATATGCACAAGTTTGTTAATGTCGAATGCAAAACTTAAACTAGTTTTATAGCTTGAAAACACAATTTTGGAGGCCCGACTTATGGCACTTGATATAAAAATAAAACGGCTACGAACCAGGTTGTTTAACGTAATGTTCAACTAGTAGTTGATGTAATTTAGAACACTTCCAAGAATTTGAGAACTAGATTCCCACAATTACAAAGACATTTTCACATGACTTACAGTTTTGGGATTTGAATTTTATCTGCATCGTTTTGTCGTCCGAAGTCGTGCCATGGCCTACTTCTTGTACTCTGTGATCCAGGCGATTGCGAGCTGGCATTACTTCTTTGAGATAATGATAAAGGATCTAGCAACGACGAATTAGTTTGGCATAGATCCGTGTAATCGAATGACTGTAAATATATAAATTTTTAATATAAGTGTCACAACATAATTTATGGCGAAGTGTTCAATGCAAGCTTGTTAGTGCACTCATTCCAAAGCACTCATTGTTTATCCACCTAATAAATGTTATGATTTCAGATGTCCTGCTAATTGCGCTATTAGAAATGTGGATAAATAATAGCGCTAAAGAAGAGCCGGATAAGTAGGTTTTTCTAGGGCTCACCTGTTGCAGCGTATTCTGATCGCGAGGAGTAATGGCATCAGCCCCAATTCCACTATCGGGACTCGGCAGATCGACCGTAAGACCGGCAGCAGCAATAACACCTTTTCCATGATATTGTGCTTGCCGCACATACCGTTCAACAAAACTAGCGGTAGCACCTCCACTCGCTACTTCCTCCCCATAAGCCAATTGTCCTTGTCTGAGTTGACTAGTGTAAACAGGCTCTGGAGTTCCTGCTCCCGAAGCAACAGTGGTGAAATATTCGCGATAATAAGGATCAGTTGACACAGAAAACGCACTAGAACTACTCGGTCTTGCTGTGGAATACACGGCCGAACTGGAACCAGCTGGAGCACCCCCCATTGTACTTTGAGTATATTGAATGTTGTGATCACCATAAGGAGTTGGGGATGGTGTCCCACTACCGCTGTGGCCTGCATTGCTCATGGAGGCGAATATCTGAGTAGTATACATTGCAGGTTTAAGTCCATCCGTGGAAATAAATTCAATGGGCCCCGTGTTGGATCCGTCCGCCAATAGGCTGCTGTGAGTAGACGTGGGAGTCCCGTTAATTGATCTAGAACCGTCCTGAGGCGAATTAAGGCCTCTATGATTTTCGTCTTTGATTGAATTCACATCAACTACCAAGTCTGTCGGCTGGCTCCCGCCACCGGATGATACCAGTACCACCTATAATCACCAAGGGATGTTATGATTTTCACATGCTGCTAGGTGGCCCTAGGACTAACCTACTTCAATTCTACCAGCTTTAAATACATGCACTAATCTACTAAAATAATTACAGCAGCAAATTTGGAAAATGACCTAGAAATTTTTGTCTCATTCTCCAAATCACCATGGGAATCACATTTTTACCACATTAGAATCACTGTTTTTGAATCATTAACTGATAATAACCTTTGGCCGGGACTGCTTTGAAATAATGATAGAACCGTCTAAACTACCAGAACTGGGAGAACTACAATCCAGCTTCCGGTGATGGCTGAGGTCTTCAGGTTCACGTTTCACGATTTGCAAATTTTGTCCGCCCGTGGCCGTGGGCTGCGTATACCCAACGTGTTGGTTAATAAATAAACCTTGCAACTCTTGGGAACTCAATTGACTGCCGCTGTTCAAAGGCGGGGTCGCCAATTCTAGACCCGCCCCACTCACTAATCCATTGGTTGCCTTCAGTTGTGACGTTAGGATGCCTCCGGCTTGAGAACTCGGGCTGAAACAAATATATTACGTCATACATCCTTCGAGACGTGTATAACTTATTATTTTCTTTTGTCTAAATGTATGGAATTTTTAATTACAATAATTTTTCAAATTATATTTTACACTAAACAGAATGCGTAAAAATACAGCTTTCTTATTCGTAATTCGTAAATTATGTAATTAATCTTATTAATGGCAGAAAAGTTTACAAGAATGACAAAGTTGAGTATTCGTTTTTGCTTAGTTTCTCTTTTATGGACAATTATTAATAACATAACTTACAAATAGTATTTTGTAAAAATATAGTATATGTACTTAATTGCAGAGTAAGCGTCTAAAAATAAACAGTGATTGATTAATTCGAATGTGACATTTCTTGAAATGTATGAAATGTTCTATTTAAGTCCTAGACAAGTAAAGAAATATCTAGTTAAGTACCAGACGAGTCTGATCACGTGCTGGTCCTGAACAACGCGTGCTTCTTGCATCGGCATTGTGAAGGTGACCGGGTCTGCAGGTCGCAGTACTCACAATTAGGTAGTACCGTCTATATTAGATGCTAAGAATAAATTTACATCATTTAAGATGTTCTCCATTTAGCTACGTAAATGAATAATTTCACGTTTAACCGTTAAAATTATAAAAAAAAAACAGCTCTAATATAATGAGGAACAAAAAGAGAAAAAAATCGCGCCCATTATGGCAAATATCGAAATTATACAAAGAAGGGATAAATATTAAAACAAATCGATCGGACACTGCGCCGACGTTTAATGGATATTGCTCATTCGGATGAGTTATAGCAGTGGCTTCTGTGTGACACAGGCTTTATCAGGAAGAGTAATAGGTGTCATTATGGGCCTGTGTGAGAAAGAATGCACTAGACCCACATACGTTTAAATACAGATACGTTTCAGCGAGCTACGGCACGTCAAGCGAATTTTGATAAATTGCATAAGTTGAAACGTATGTGGGGACGCGCTGTTAAATAAATCAAAAATACTTTGAAAAAAACTCAACGTTAACTATGAAATATATTTTATTAGATTTCGACAAAGACGACTCCCACGTAAATTATAATAACTTTTAATACAAAATGAAAAATAAATCGGTTAAACAAAACTAAGCATAAAATATATGCGAGTCTTTTTTAGAATAAAAAAGTCCCCATCGAGAATTTATAGTCATTTGGGTTGTATCGCCGCACTATATATTACGACAAGCACAATAGGATTAACGAAAAAAATTCTACTGAACAGCGGCTGCTGAAGCTCAGACGTTTGCATAATTTGTACGGATTTATTTTCGTATTTTCAATTGTGTACTCTGCAAGTACTATCAGTCTCGACCATTTTTCGTATACCGCGTTTTTCTCTTTTCTTTTAACTGTTTTTTGTCTTTTGAAATATTCATTAGCATTGAAAAATTTTTGAATTTTTGTCGTCTCGATTCGTAAAAATTTCGTTGGAACATTTGTTTTAGGTTAGAGCACCCCAAGCCCCTAAGAGCACGGCAAATATTCTTATCCCGTGATAAATCAAAATAGTTCAAAAGACCATAATGGTTAAATTTAAATCTCTGTTTACGACTTACCTACTTCCCACAGGGGTGAGGATCCTCTTCCTTAGCTGTTCGTCACAATATTCTACATATGTAATTTTAATCCCTATTATTAAAATACTTATCTCGAATCTGCATAGTAACGTGATACCGATAGTATCAAGTGAAACCCTTACAAATTACAAACGTGAGATTTGGAACGACTGTTAGTTTTACATTTAAATATTCATCCTCGATGCCATTCGATATATTAAATTTATTGACCGGAAAGGGGCGAAATGTAAATAAGATTGCGCATCTAAATTTTACCCCTCTAGAAATTACGAATATTTTTTTTACACAATTTTTGTGTCCTCTAACATTTTGATTTATCTGTGCAAGGAAAGGGTTTGAACTAATTTGTTAAATGGGGCGAAGAAACGCGAGAGGCGTAAATTCGGGCTAGGTTAGTTATAGGTCGGTTAATGACTCGTTTTAGACCACGCGGTCCTTAAAACCTAATTTATTTCCTTCTTGGAGTTATATACAGTGAATTGGATAAAAATAATATTACAATGTCACGCGATATTAAAACTAGAGGCGCCCAGATCACGCAAAGCTCCGCTAAACTAACTTGCGATCTTTAACAAGTTGTCATGTAACGTTAGAAATGAGCTTGCGATTTAAATTCCTCACACTATCCAGATTTAGTTATTTTCGAAACTTTCTTTCCTGTTTATTGCGCCACAAACGTTATCTATTCTTATAAATTTCAAATACTAATGTGTACTTGACACGAAGTTCGAAAAGGAAAATGAAAAAACTACTTACGGCCATAGATCAGCTAATTTATCTTTAGTATCCGTAGGCAAGGATGGCAATTTGTAATATTCATAAATGAGACCCATTGTGGCAGTTTGGTCTTCGGCACCTCCTCCTATATTGAGCATTGCAGTGGTTGCTGCCGTTAGAGGGTGTTCATAGTAAGCTCTCCAAGTCTGTTGATCTTCAGGAGGAGTAGCCCCCTCAGACAATTCAGCCATGCCACGTGGGCCTACCACTGGCAAATCCACGTTGCCCCCTTGCGAGGACGAATACGAATTATCTTTACGTTTTCTAGAAAAAAAAAATAATAATAATAAAATTCCCAATGATAATTAAGGTTTTTTCTTATTACATAAAATGACTATAAATTGGTTATTAAGTATTTTGCATTTAAAATATCTGAGCGAGAAGAGTATAATTCCTCGAAGAGCTCCTTTATAACCATCAGCTTTAAGCTATTGAACTGGGCTTCATACATAAATTGACATCGCATATATTTTCATTAGCGATGTGTTACTTTTCACGACATTTCTTATCGAATGTGCCACGAATTTTTCGATTTCAGGAAATAAATCAGTGATGGATTATTGAGTACGATTAAAATTTGAAACGCTCCGGCGAAAAACAAATAAAGCATCTGCTTTAGAAGGGTTTTTCTCCCTCACTTCTCAAGGGGATGAAAAGTCAAAAAGTTTAATCAATCAATGTCGAGCCCTTAAAAAAGTTTTTAAATACACATTCCATTAAGCGCTTCGCATCACACTGAACAGTTTTCGCCTCCCCTTTAAAGGTTAACAATTAATTTCATTTTTTTATTTGAGCGAATAAAATTTGCGAAAAACTATTTCAACTCGTATATGTATAATTATTATATCACGGCAAATAACATATCACTTCGTGTTCGGAAACTATACATAGAAGTTTTGAATGAACTTAATAAACGGGTTGGTTGTGTTAATTGCATGAATGAAGCAGGTTTTCTGATAAAGTTTTAACGTATTTTCGAACGCACAAACCAGTTGCGTATTTTCTGTTTGTTCAGCTTGCCTTGTATAATAACTACTATGTTCCTGCTTCTAATACGCGAACCAAATCATAAATCAATACCTTTTACATACAGATAGAAATCAATTTAATCTGGGTGGCTTAAAACACTCATCATTTTATTATATGTATAGGTATGAATGATAAATTTTTTCAAAAGTTTTAAAATAATTAATGGAAAAATTAAGGTTAAAACTAGAAGACGTTGCATGTCATTAAGTCGTCAAAATGTGAAAAAAGTGACAATAGGTGTATCCGATGCGCGTACGTAATATGATTGATATATTTGAGTGCGTTGAAGGGTGAATGTCATAGACCATGCCACAGCTTCTGAAATTTTTACCTGCTCTCTGTGAGCAAATATAAAGGGTTACACCTTTTGGTTGCGCATATGTACACAGGAGAGTATAAATCCTTTTGTAAAAAGAACGCTTTATGAGCAGCTACTTTGTGTTCATCCGTTTCATCTTGTTGAACACGTTAGGTTTTGACACTATTTGAGATTGTTGTTGAAATATCCGAATTCAACGCGCCAGTGGGCTAGTTAACATAATTTTTTTACAAGTGCCAGTGCTCGTCAATTGGTCGCCTTGAAGTTGAACATATTATTTTTAATACTTTAAAGACAAACCGATCGTATCTGGGCGAGTAAACGATTACTCTAAAAACTTATCTGTTCTAGCCAGTCCGTAATTAATGATGCATTTCCTTCTTATAAAGATGCAGATTATTTTATAATCAGCAGTCGCAAAGTCAAAAGTAATTGGTTGGAAATTAATAATCTTGCCTCTAAGTATCATGTAAATTATATCACAATTTTTAAATCCAATTCACTTGGACACTCAAGGGAGAAGATATTATTGGATTTCGTTGCCTTGTACGTGTCGATGACCTTGATTATTATTGGAAAATGGTTTATTTAATGGTAGATAAACTGAATTTATATAGCAAATAACGTTCGACGCTCTATAATTTTATACAATGTTATTAATTTGAAAAAAAATCCCATCGCCGTCCAATTTTTCGGCCGAAGAAGGTTTTTATTATAATGATGGCGACCGGATGTGAATCTGTGATTATCATGATATTTCAACATCTTAATACGAATAAATCTGTTTAATTTAATAGAGAACTTTTTTTAATGTACCGTTAGTCCTTTACCAATTTACTTCTGTTAACATTTAAACATTTATTATATTGATGATCGTTAAATATACGCAATTATTACTGTTAGATTCATGCATTATCATTATTATTATTCATATATTAAGTGTATTTAGACGCAATTTAAACGTTGCCTTTGATCTTTACCTTAATATCTGGTATTTTAATATGAGAAATTCTTCATTATTTCAAACAATTAAAACTATATTAATGCACTAGGAAAATCCAAAAAACCTTAGAACAACTATGTAGAAAACAACTTTATTAAATTTTAATGACACTATAATAAGCCTACGCCTAAATGTATACGAATTAACATATTTATGAAAACCAAATATATCAATTCGGTCGGCGATTTAAATCAGATCAGTTGACATTTTAAGCGATTAAACAGATTATAGTTTAGATCTTGTAGAATGTCTTTTAGATATATTAGCGAAAGTAGCTTTAAAATGACAAATAGCCACGCACTATAGTGAAATAAATCGCATTCTTAAATTGAAACAGACCACACCCTAGCAATTAAAAGAATACTGCTCCCGTATATTTTCTGTATCCCACAAGGAAAATTGCCAATAAATATTCGTTGGAACTAATAAGTTTGATAAAGCTAAGCGGCTCGAAAAGAAACTAAACTTTCTAGTTGAGATTTTTTTCTATTCTAAAATTGAACATAGCATATCTAGATAAATTATATATGTTGACGCGTCCTGACAGTCTCAACGGCTAAAGGAAACTGTTCCCCATTAGCCAGACCCATAGTTTCTTCAGGTAGAAATTTGACGTGGGAGCTGTATCTGTGCAATTTTTCATGAATAACACTCTACAACTTTGTTAAATGGGCTTATTTCGGTCACGAACATTTTATAGCTCTTTAAGCAACCATGGAATATAAAATATCCATAAATAAGGTGTAAATTATTAGTTTGACGAAGAAGGGAACTTGATTGTTTTCTTTTTATTCTTATCACATTACAATATAATATTAATTTAATTCCTGTTAAATTATATAACATACAACTTGGTTTCCTTACATCTCTGATAGGCTTCTAACTGTAATCAATTAAATTTAATAATATAGTAGCTACAAAGTATTTTATCTACTTCTTAGTCACTCTTGTCCCATATTTAAACCTTTTAATATCGATTATTATTAATAATAGTAGTTAGTTTTGCAATTGCTCCACTGTTTTTTTCCTTAAAAATAGATAAACTGTGCAAGCTCACTGGTTAATTGTTACGTCATAAATTATAGACAATGTAGACCAGCTTTCCCAAAGTGTGCAGTACCAGTCCGCAAACAAAAAACAAAATGCAGACGAAAAATTACTAATGGAAACCCATCGATAGTTTAAACTACATTCACACGGAAAGAAAATGGTATTTTACCAATTACGTACACGTAAAACATTAAGTATTAAAACGTCGTATCGGTTGTATGATTGATATAAATACATATATTCAAAAGCGGCATTGATTGTTCTCAGAATGCAAAGAGTATTCGTTAATTGCACCGACATAATTAATAACGAAAATGTCAACAAAATATTTCTTTTCAATATTTAATAACCCATGAATATTTGGTCAGCTAAAGAATACGTAAGGATCAGATTCTACTTTATATATGTATGGCAAAATGCCATCACAAGGTTAATCGTTAAAATATACATTCCATGAAGTTTTTCGAAAAATATATTTAACCGCCAAAATTTGACAGGCATCCACAATCGCTATAGAATTGGCGCTTTATTATACCGGTTCTAAAATCAAGTATATGTGCCGAGTGGTCTCAAAGCAATGTATCGTTATCAAATTTATGGCACTTCTTTATTATGTCAACTGGATAAACCGGTTTTTTGGTTACTTCTGTTACATAAGACGGTTAAAATTTGGTCTAAGTTGAAAAATAATCAAAAACGTTTATTTTTGGAAATAGAAATAGGAAATAAGGAGTTTCTAGCTTCTTAATGAGTACACATTAACTAAATCTTTTCTGACGTCAACTACATCTTCCATTTAACTATTAAATTCATAATTAATGATAAATAGGTAAAAAGATGAAATTAGATAGCCTATCGGCAATGTAACTCTTAATTAACGTGAAAATTTCTATGATATGATGTACCTAATTTATATGCATCGATAATTTAGATTCTTACCATCCTATCTTTGGTGAACATCATTAAATCGATAAAGAAAAACACATTGATTAACTAAAAAATTTAAATAAAATATAGCTTAAACAGCATAAATGAGTAGTAAAAATAGTTTTTCATTGCGCAATAAATAATAAAAATAGTTTCATGTATTGAAAATTACATCAAAGCCAACCAAAGTCGCTTAAATGTTAGATCCTCCGAGAATTGTTCTGCAAAAAAATGTGAAAGCGATCCAGTCGACAGTTCGTTACTGTTTCTCGGCAGAGTTTATGGTATTTTTTCGATGAAAATGTGAAAACCGTACCGAGGAAAATAGTTGGAAAAAAAATTTAGATGGCGTACGGGCAGATTTGAAATGGTTGAAAGGAAAAATGCCACTCGGACAGCTGTAAACATTATCTTCTTTTTTTTCTTCTCTTTTTCAAAGGNAGCGGCTCGAAAAGAAACTAAACTTTCTAGTTGAGATTTTTTTCTATTCTAAAATTGAACATAGCATATCTAGATAAATTATATATGTTGACGCGTCCTGACAGTCTCAACGGCTAAAGGAAACTGTTCCCCATTAGCCAGACCCATAGTTTCTTCAGGTAGAAATTTGACGTGGGAGCTGTATCTGTGCAATTTTTCATGAATAACACTCTACAACTTTGTTAAATGGGCTTATTTCGGTCACGAACATTTTATAGCTCTTTAAGCAACCATGGAATATAAA
Source organism: Hypothenemus hampei (assembly GCA_013372445.1). Classification (NCBI taxonomy): domain Eukaryota; kingdom Metazoa; phylum Arthropoda; class Insecta; order Coleoptera; family Curculionidae; genus Hypothenemus; species Hypothenemus hampei. Next base: position 89,199 of record JABRWK010000014.1, on the reverse strand, counting down.
ATATCCATAAATAAGGTGTAAATTATTAGTTTGACGAAGAAGGGAACTTGATTGTTTTCTTTTTATTCTTATCACATTACAATATAATATTAATTTAATTCCTGTTAAATTATATAACATACAACTTGGTTTCCTTACATCTCTGATAGGCTTCTAACTGTAATCAATTAAATTTAATAATATAGTAGCTACAAAGTATTTTATCTACTTCTTAGTCACTCTTGTCCCATATTTAAACCTTTTAATATCGATTATTATTAATAATAGTAGTTAGTTTTGCAATTGCTCCACTGTTTTTTTCCTTAAAAATAGATAAACTGTGCAAGCTCACTGGTTAATTGTTACGTCATAAATTATAGACAATGTAGACCAGCTTTCCCAAAGTGTGCAGTACCAGTCCGCAAACAAAAAACAAAATGCAGACGAAAAATTACTAATGGAAACCCATCGATAGTTTAAACTACATTCACACGGAAAGAAAATGGTATTTTACCAATTACGTACACGTAAAACATTAAGTATTAAAACGTCGTATCGGTTGTATGATTGATATAAATACATATATTCAAAAGCGGCATTGATTGTTCTCAGAATGCAAAGAGTATTCGTTAATTGCACCGACATAATTAATAACGAAAATGTCAACAAAATATTTCTTTTCAATATTTAATAACCCATGAATATTTGGTCAGCTAAAGAATACGTAAGGATCAGATTCTACTTTATATATGTATGGCAAAATGCCATCACAAGGTTAATCGTTAAAATATACATTCCATGAAGTTTTTCGAAAAATATATTTAACCGCCAAAATTTGACAGGCATCCACAATCGCTATAGAATTGGCGCTTTATTATACCGGTTCTAAAATCAAGTATATGTGCCGAGTGGTCTCAAAGCAATGTATCGTTATCAAATTTATGGCACTTCTTTATTATGTCAACTGGATAAACCGGTTTTTTGGTTACTTCTGTTACATAAGACGGTTAAAATTTGGTCTAAGTTGAAAAATAATCAAAAACGTTTATTTTTGGAAATAGAAATAGGAAATAAGGAGTTTCTAGCTTCTTAATGAGTACACATTAACTAAATCTTTTCTGACGTCAACTACATCTTCCATTTAACTATTAAATTCATAATTAATGATAAATAGGTAAAAAGATGAAATTAGATAGCCTATCGGCAATGTAACTCTTAATTAACGTGAAAATTTCTATGATATGATGTACCTAATTTATATGCATCGATAATTTAGATTCTTACCATCCTATCTTTGGTGAACATCATTAAATCGATAAAGAAAAACACATTGATTAACTAAAAAATTTAAATAAAATATAGCTTAAACAGCATAAATGAGTAGTAAAAATAGTTTTTCATTGCGCAATAAATAATAAAAATAGTTTCATGTATTGAAAATTACATCAAAGCCAACCAAAGTCGCTTAAATGTTAGATCCTCCGAGAATTGTTCTGCAAAAAAATGTGAAAGCGATCCAGTCGACAGTTCGTTACTGTTTCTCGGCAGAGTTTATGGTATTTTTTCGATGAAAATGTGAAAACCGTACCGAGGAAAATAGTTGGAAAAAAAATTTAGATGGCGTACGGGCAGATTTGAAATGGTTGAAAGGAAAAATGCCACTCGGACAGCTGTAAACATTATCTTCTTTTTTTTCTTCTCTTTTTCAAAGGCTTTTAAGTCATTTTCAACAAATAATTACGGCAATTTTTCTAAATAATTCGAGTTATTGCTAGTATTAACAAACCATTGCCATTGTGCATTCTTGGTAATTAAATATCCTCTAAAGTAATTATAAGATATCACAAGAAATTAGTAATATTTAATTAAAATATCACGAAAAATTTCAATGACAATAATAAGTTAATTTGCGAAGATATATTCAAATGTTTTAAGTGGTTTATAAATTATTTTGTAACTGTCATGCAAACGAAGACGATAACAAATATCTAATGGACATTTTTGAGGATTACATCTGCCACACCTACGTATTAAAGAAACTGCAGAGAATAACTTGTCTTTTGTTCAGAATACTAATGTGACTTAGGGGAAAAACGTTAAATAATTATCGTTACTGGCGAAGGGAATTAGTGAGATGCACATTGAAATAATTCAGTGTCAAAGGTTAATTTAATGCGCGATAAATTCTTCTTTTATGTGAAAGATAACGTTCATTTTGGATAACGAATAAATTTATTACTGATAATTTAACAACAAAATATACATATCTACGATTTATTGCCAAAGACAAGGAAGATGATGAACTTTTGAGAAAACGTGTAGTCCAATTATAAAGAAATAATTACATACATACATAGGCGTAATATTAGAATTCAACCATTTATGTAAATTACACTGGACAAGTCTAAAAGTGTAAGTGAAATTGAACCATTTTATATGCAAATTATTATAATAACTCGTTGCAATCAATGTTATTTATGAAAAATAAAATGATTGTGGCGCTATTTCGAATCAAAATTATTTAATTCTCCTAGAATAAAACAGCAAATTAAAATTTCTAATGATCTAGAAGTTTAAAGGAAGAAGACAGAAAAATTGCCTTTTGCAGCCGCCTGGCGAAGAAAAATAATGGCTCTGCCTGATATATCTTTTCAATTAAAAGACTAAATGGCCATCAAGCTAATTGCATGCCACTCTACTATCATTTTAATAAACTTAAAACTATAAAATGTGCCTATAAAAAAATTATTTAACTACACACGAAAAAATCTTTTTCTAACGGACGTTAGAAGGTCTGAATGTGATTGAGGGGTTCTATACAGTCAAATGACCTGAGGCTAGAACAGGACTCTTTTCAGGGTTGCATGAACTTTTTATGTATAATACATGTGTAGTTAATCCATAGTACTAAAATGGTATTTTTGATTTGAGCATTGATACACATAGGATTTTTTTGAAATATTCCTTGACATTTTCAGAAATATTTAAATGTTACTTGCTACTACTATACTGCCCACATTTAAATCATTTCACTTCAATGAAATATACATATTAATCTATAAAACAAAAAAATATGTTCGATGCGGACACGCCCAAAGTTGAATTTAGGCAGTTCCGCGTATGTTTTTCGAATATAGTAGAGCTAAAATTAAATCCTTTTATTTAAGCGGATTTTAGTAGTTTGGGAGAACCTTATTGGATTTTATTTTATTACATCCATTACAAAGATACGGTGCCATTAGCACCATAATTTTTGAATACCATACCAACATTTTACGAGCTTATATGATAAAGATTTGTTTTCAAATAAAATGGAAAAGTTAACACAAACTATTGGACAACCCTGCATTAAGAAGAAATAATTTGATCCCTTCACATGGCGACACAGGCCGCTACCTGGGTAGGTATTATATACTCCGCAGTATATTTTGGTTGGAAAAATGTATGGCTTAACCCTTTGTACTATTTTAATTACCTCCACGTCTGAAGTAAATTTTTTTTTCTTAAGTTGCATTACAAATCTAATAGGCGAGACGCATTGGAACTTGACCATTTGTTATACAAACATTTACTTTGCATCCATATTTTCGGTTGTTTTTTTTACTGAAACTCAAACAAGACCTCAGCAAACATTATAAAATAGCTTAATAAGAAAAAATATGTTTGATGGGCATGTAGCTAACAGTACGAGTTTCAACGTTCTAAAGGAAATGCATACTTACATGTAAGCTAAGGTAAGTAAATCAGCTAGTACGTGTGCAAAATTTGATAATATTCTTTACACATATTTTGCTGATTTTATTAAATAAAAATGGTATTACCGAATGTAGCTTATAATATGACGATTTATTTAACGATTAACATCCTCAATTTACATATACTAAATAGGTATTTTAATTAACATCTTTCAAGGTTTATGATTCTCGTAGAAGTTTTTAAATTTCCATAAGTTTAATGGGTCCGCTTAAAACTGTTATGTCATTTCATCGACACTATGGTTTAAATTTTATATACATATACATGCCGGTAATTTTATATGGTTTATATTGAATAATAATCTCGAAATAAACACTGAAATATTTGTTAATAAATTCATATAAAATAATAAATAAAAAAATTATTATTTTGTTTTATTTATTTATTTTTTATTTTGCCGAACTTACTTGACAAGAGTACCTGGCTGAACCCCTAATGTCATTAAATGAAAAGGTGGATAACATCATTAAAAGACAATTTTCAGTGCTTATTTTTGTTTTAATTTTTAACAAAGTAAATATTTACCTGTAAAAACAAAAATTGAGTAAACGTTAAAATATCCTGATAAAAACTAACACCACTAACTGTCACCGTTTGTCACTTAAACATAACCGCATTATAATAGGAAGCCACTTTTCCGAATTCTTTAAATGACCTTCCACAGTTACGAGTATGTGTTTAAGATGGGGGCTATGGTCAGACTGAACGAGTGGCCAGGTAACTTCAACAAGCAGGTTGCTACGAGGCACATTGTCCACTACACGCATGCGTTTTTATAATTGTTTTTTTTAATGTCCGAATGGCATTTCCTAAAAAACTTTTGCATAATAGGTCCACCGAAAATTCACCCCTTTCCCAAAGGACCACCGGTCATCACCGGACAAACTTTTGTGTACCTGTATATCGAGGGATCTTTCTATTGTATCAAAACCCAGGTATAACGTCCGAAGTGACACATGTTATCATTGATATTTTAGGAACCAATTCACGATAATAGTTTCCAAAATGATTTCGCACTACTATTATAGAGATATCAACAGGCAAGTAGAAGAGAAGTAACTTTGTTGATATTGAAATGTTTAGTTTGAAAGAATTTTTGAACATGATATGACTTTTGTATGCCATGTAAAAGTATATCAAAGTTTTAGATTCTCTTGGAATATATAGATCGTAACCAGCGGACGGGTATCTGACACCGTGGAACGGTTATTCAATACCCAGCCGATATACAATACCATTTTAAGCATATATCAGTTCAAACCATTGTTTTTTATATATATAAAAGTACTTTAAAGTCTTCTGTATCTTATTTTATAATGCCGCAACTTCCAGCAGAAAATCTTGCCTGTTTAATGTATATTTCGTGAATGTCAAAGAAGAAATTAATATATAGTTTTTGGTGATTATCGTTCAGTGGTATGCAGGTGACGCAAGTGGAATTTTAATTTTTAGAAATTTCAAAATCAAATTACTTATTTTAGCCTCGAAAATGTAATTAACAAAAATGCAATCTAGAAAAGAACTTAAATCGACAAATATTCCAAAAACATTTAATAAACTGGTCGACTTTCGCTTGTACATTAGATAAGAAAACTACAATAAAGTATAATATGATAAAGTATTACAGCATTTACGTTTCTTTATTTCAAAAAAATTGAAATTACGCATTTGATTTATGTCTTAAAGCTTATATATCTGCTTTACAATCTCGTTACTTCAACTAACAATAGGCAAGATTTTTCTATTGGTTAATTAAAATAAACGCTTGCGTTGTTAATGAGTCTCTCTGTCTTCGATCGGCCTGTCATTTTGCTATATAGTACTGAAACTGATATTAAAATTGATTTTACTTTTATCAAAGAAATGTATAAGTAGTTCATTGTAAGTAAAGACCATAATTTTACAGATTTGTTCTGGTCTATTTCATCGCTAATTTAATATTTAAATGTAAATGAAAGACACATATAAGTAACGACTTCTTGGTTTCGAATATCTTGGCAATGAAAGGATGATAAAGAATCCAATCACGCGTAAACACCTTAGAATTTATTATTTCTAACTAAAGTAAAATATTTATGACATGAAAAAATATATAAGTAACGAATAGGTGTGTACTTCCTCTATTAATAAGATTTTTATGTTATTCTTTGTGAATAATATTTATGACGCAAGGTAATTTTGCAATAACACAGCTTGGTTAAAAAATAATTAAAAAACCTCTATGAGAGCACAGGTACATTGGCATTAAAGATTGTAATTCAGGCATGAACAAAACAACCACTAGATACCATATCCCACTACATGTGTACGACTGTATGTATGTACTCGTATATGGAGCGATTTATGGGTCTCTGTTATGCTGCGCCATCTAAATCTGTTCCCATTCAATGTTTCGTTAAGAAATTTAAACGAAAAAAAAAATGAAATATGGTATATAGCGACACATTATTTTCAAATATACAAGAATCCCACACTAACAAGTCAAAATATCGACCTAATAATCATAATCAAACTTTGTACAAGATTTAACAATCAATTGATTTATCTTCACAATAGCTACACCTATTGAACATTTATTTTTATATGTCAGTGTCCTAATATACCCCAGAATAATAATATGAATAATAATTGTATTCAAATTTATTCGGATTAATACTAATGACGCCTACTGAATATACAGGGTGTGGTAAAATATTTAATAACAAACGACATTTTGTTTCGTTCACGATTATTTGCTATGCATGCGATATTCTTAGTATCAATTAAGTAAATTAAGATCTTGGAAATTTTACCACAATATTTATTTGCATAAAATTCATGTTATTATTTTAATTTGAATAAACGCGCTTGCTATTTGTTAAAAATTATATACTTATGTATTTTGTTTTTAAACAACATGAAAAGACGTTGAAATACATAAAATGTTTTAATTTCGTTCAATACCGTGACAGATCTTTTTGAAATGGGAAAAATATAATGGCAAACGCTAAAAATCCTATTTAGTAACGGGCCGCAAATAACGAGTAATTTAACATGTATGAGCAGGGGGCAAAAACTGTTGTTTGTGCCTTCTGGCAAAGTTATTCCGAATTAAAATCAGTTGCCCGCTGTCATCGGAGTTATTAATTGCGTCACGTCCCACCAAATATGGTTTGAGATTAAATAACTATGAGGTAAAAAAAGACGTTGGAAATATGTAAATTTGGAAATATACTGCTATAATTTATCTGATGTTCACCACAACTTTTTCCAATTAAATCCCTTTTTAATGCCAGTTTACATTCTTTTTTTTTCTTCTCGTCTATTTCTGCTGTTTAAACGAGAGTTTTCGAAAGGAAGAGCTCAATCGATTCATGGGAAATTTAAATTACGTAATCTCATTAGGTTAGATTATGCAAATGATTTGGAAGTGACAATGTTTAACTTCTTTGGAGAAACGCCAAGGAGGATTAAATCTTGAGCTAAGTGGACTACATAAAAATTTGATCGGAGAGATGATATTTACGGTCGTCACTCTTGTGACAGTTATTTTATACATCAGTAACTTTAATATGTTAGTGTATTAAAAATTTATTTTTATTTTAATATTACTATTGTTTAGAATATTTCACTTGACCCTGACATTTTTAGGACGATTTGTATCAATAACTTATGTCAAAATAGGATCGTATATTATCTTAAAGAATTTTGTTGTTAATAGCAACACAAGGCTATCTATAGTAATAGATACTTAAATAAATTCAAGTTTCAAGTTAATTTAATGAAAATTGTGGCGTTACTTGCGCAAAACGATAAAAATAAACAGGGCTTGTGTCAAAAGTTTGCAGGAAAAAAGAACTCACTTTCTCCTGAGATGTTTTCGTAATATAATGTGATATGAAATTTGATTGATATGGATACTGCTTGTCAAAATGCCAAAATACCCGAAAATGGAACGTTTCAAGCATTATCAGTCGAATTATCAAAATTACAGAAAAGGAAATTATTTTTAAATTTGTAAATGAGGACCAATTAACCTTTAAGATTTCGTTTATGTAACTGAGCCACGCCATTCATTGGAACTGTAACAGTTTCGAAATAATTTGTGTTATTATTGTTCATCTTAAAACGAACAGTGGCGCAGGAATTTTCCAATTTATGTAATTAAAAACAGTCATAAAATTCTGTAAATTTAAATGGTCATTGCATAAGATTGTTATGTTGTTTGTATTAAAAAAAAATGCATTGGATAATTGGTGTCAAGCGTTAGATGTGATAGAAAGCCCAGAAGCCCGGGTAATTGTTTTAATCCCGTTTGTAAACTGTGAAGTCATTCCGCTTAAATACTATAAATTACATGTAAAATTTTTTAAATTAAAATAACACAAATATACATGTTGAACGAGTGAAGGGAAACAATCAATGTTTTATCTTATTTCATGCCCCAAACAGTTAAAAGACCTGAAGAATAAGAGTAATAACATTATTTTGAAAACGACCGATGCAGTAACATGCAATCGAGATAATTATTGGGCCGAACGCAATACTTTTGAACAAAGTACATCGAAATCGTGAACATCGAGAAAGGCTGTTTTGTAACCTTAACCAGACAAAGTTATCTTTCGGCTCTGGTTTTCTTTCGTCGCCCTACATACGCGTCGAAGAGAATGTGCGACCAAATGATATATTGGCCCAACTCACATTATCGAGCTTGTGTAATTGCCAGGTACTTTACACAAAATATCCATTGGTCCTTCTTAATACCATTTTTAAAATGTTGCGTCCAACTACCTACTCATTAATGGTTTTCGTTTCCAAGGTAACTAAAGTTTTCACTGAAAATACCTGTGTGGAACCAACAACGGTGTAAACATTTTTCTCAGATTTGACGTTTGACAAACTCATTTCTTTCTAGTTGAATGAGATATTCTATGAATCACAGTCATTTATCATAATTTTCAGTTCGCTGTTCGTCAACATAAAAAATAAATAAGAACAACAAAATAAACATCCGCAATCAGACCGAAACAAAAGCAAATTATTCCGTGCCTTGTGGGTTCAAGTAAGAATTTGTAGTAACTGGCTGTAATAAACAAACAGGAGTAACAGATTTATCATTACCACAAAGATTCTTATACCAGTAGTGGGTGTCATGGAAGGGGCCACCAGTCAGACAGTCGAGCACTTCTGACCTTGCTAAGGTTAAGGCAGTTCTAGGTCCTATTAGCTAACAACTAGTAGCAATCAACTCTATTCGCTTTGCAAGATTTATTCACTGATTATTCTCAGGCGCAGTGAAAGCTTTAAATATATTTATTCAAGTTTCTTTTATCCTTTACAAGCCGACTTATAATTTAATAAAAATGTAATTTTTTCGGAAAATACAATCCTTAATAAAAATGGATTTAAGTTGACAAGGCTTTAGAGCTTTCAGTATTTTACAATTTTCAATGGAGACTAGGAGGATTGACCCTCATCGTTAGGAGTAAATGTAAATTAGAAAACTATGGTATTTTAGTGTTTTTATTACAATTTTTATTTTGATTAATTTAAAATATTAATTGCGCAATTTTAGTAAAAAAATTATATCCATTTTTATATAAATTTCATATAAAATTTTATTTGCCCATTTGGCAAATGTGGACACGTTGAATTTTCAGAATGAAAATAAAATGTAAAAGAAGAAAACACCAATTAAATTAATTGTCGCATTCCAGAATTCGTAAAAAACCAACTTGCAGGTTGTTCATCTCATTATGATGATCCATGCTCGCAAGTTTAGCGCAAAAAATACTGTGAATTTCTTTAAATATGTCCCAAATAAGACAACTTTTTTTCCCTTCACAGTACTGATGTTACTGATCGATTTACCGAAATATCGATACTGGCTACTTCTCTCATAGATGAATGACCTATACCTGGCCGTCCCAAACGAGTTTTTGCGAGGAGAACCCAAAAAGGCTAAAAAGACCCAACTGATAAATAAAAAAGCAGACGCGGCCAATGTAATTATCTCTAAGTATCAAGTGTATCTGTTATTGTTTTTCACTCGTTATTATTTTTAGTTTATTCTTTCTCATTTTATTTTGACATTTGTTAAAAATATGTAATAAAAAAAACAAATAAATGAGAAAGACATTTAAAGTGCTTTCTCTCGTCTTTATCTTGAAAAAAATAATAAATAAATAAATAAAATAATGTACTTAATAAATTTATATGAAATAATTTTAGAAAGCTATATATCAAAAGCTTCAATAAATGCTTCACAGGGTTTGAATTGTGTTGTAATCAATAACTGATTGATTTATGGAACATTTTCTTTTGCCATTTATCTTGTCCAAGCATCAACTTATTTGGTAAGATTAAAATCAAAATTTTCTTTTTACTTAATTAAACAGAATTTTTATTAATCGATTTTGAACTGTGAGTAAAAAAAAATTAAAATACAATCTTAAATTATTCCATATAAAGATAGAGGTATCATTTAATTTGCATTAACAATAAATTAATAACTTTTAACAAGTGAATTCCCTACGTATATGAAGTCAATTTGAATTTTTGACTCGATTAAAATTAAAATCTTCAATTATAACATGTATAACTTAATTATTTTGCTGGTTTCTTATACTTGGAAGGTCGTAAAAATGCCGATTTGGAGAGGTATGTGTATGGTCTGAAATTGTCCACCAGAGCATATAAAACAAGGTCACATTTCAAATTAAAACTTACACGCAAGGACGCTATACAAATATAAGAGGAAAAACTGTTCTTATTAATATTACATACATATATGTTCTTTATTAATACCTATATTGTTTTTTTCTTGGCTGCTCTACTTTAGCAAATATTTAGTTTCCATACCAATCACGTATTAAACCCTATAAAGCTCAAGTATGTATATATAAAACGTTTTACGTGTATAAAATAAACATTAGTGGAAATCTGGTATTTCTCTGTTTATCACATTTTCTCTTTTTCTACTCAGACATCATCCTTTAAAGGAACTTGTGCGACGTACGAGGTAAGGAATACAGTAAAGAAGACACTTGTAAATATTAAAATTTTATTTAATACTAGTGTTCTGTTAAGAAATCAGTCTGTCTTTCATTATTTCAAAATAATTAATTGCTTAAGCAAAATCTTAATTCGTTATTCTTTTCAATTATTTTTTAGCTTAAACAAAGAGAGAGATGGATAAGAGATAGAGAGAGAGAGAGAGANGAGAGAGAGGGAGAAGAAAAAAAAACTAATTAAACTTTGAATTAATAGTGTTAAGAAGAGTGAAATTAAAATTATCAAGCTGATTGTGTCTTCTGCGTCACTAGCAGGAGACAGAGATAATAAACGTGTTTTTTACAACCATGTAAATTGTAAAATATAAAAGTGTGTGGGATGGCATGGCTCCAAGGCAATTCTCAATTCAACCTTGAAGAGCTGACAAAAAGGTCAAAATTTGCTTTGAACCGTGATGTTAAAAATGTGAAAATACTAAATTTTATTTCAAAACCTTAATGCCGCGAACATAATTTAATTATACATATACGCGTACATATAAAGCAGGCCACATACAAACTGTAAAATGTCTAATAAAAAAAAATACGAAAGTCGTCGTTACAGTTCTTTTAATGTAACATAAATAATAGAAATTGTGATATACGTTGTTTGAAAACGACATGTAATTGTATTTAATTACAATTAAAACAAACCACCTAATGAACCTGTACAGGTCGTTTTGTAATCAAGTTTTAGGTGTGTACTTTATGCGGAACGTGCGTATGAATGAACAACAACTGTAACTGTAAAAGTAAACACATACAAAAACCTGATTTATTGTTAAATGATAAAAGTAACCGCTTTTATTGGGAAGTAAAGGTGACTATTTAGATCCAAACTAGTTGCTTGCCGGGAGAAAAAAAAACCTGTTAGAACACTCTTCACAAAACAAGTTGAGGTAGGTCTGTTTACCAATAGTCATAGTAATAACTAAATTGACCTCAATTTTTACACCAAAAATATATGATATGCAAAAAAAGAGTGCAATGTGAAATCCAAATACATCAATATCTACATTTATAGGTTTTGGAGATGTTAATGCTAGACTAAGTCATAAACCTCTTTTTCAACTGGATTTATGTCAATTCTCAAATTATTATTCATCGATTGCAGCATGAGCTGGCAAAGTTTACATATGTAAAGTTGAAAAAAAAAATCAGTCAGAGAGTCTTGTATAACTAGTTCTTAGCTTAAAAATAAGTTTTTTTTTGCGTAAAATAGTCAGCTTGCCATTAAAACTGCAGGCATTTTCACGGATTATTAATTTACAGTTGTTACATGTAAATTATTTATTACATAAATTTTTAGTAGTTCTACATGAACATTATTTTCTGATCAAAGATAAACTAGTAAACACCTACCTTCCCACCTATCGTCCACTTAAAGTGTAGAGTTGATGATATTAAGTAACTATTTTACTTCTACCATTTTCTTTCCTTCTGATAGTTTAAGAGTAAATGTCCATCTAAAGCTGTCTGGTAATTTACTTTCAAGAAAATCATTGAAGATAAAGCAGCCATAAAACGTTGCCGCTAATTTACTGATTTCGATGGTTGTCAATGACAAATTTTCATATCAATACCTAAATCTACTAGAAATTTTCTCGTTATTTAAGTATTCACTTGAAATTAACAACGTAATAAGTTTCTTATATAAGTTTCTAATCGAAACGTCAATGTGCGAAATGTTGGCACATTTACTTTTGATCCTCTCCAAGTAGTTAACATAAAAGTATCTTTCGTAGAGATCAGTTTATTTACGCTTTAAACAAATTGAATTACCTTGAACCTAGCGTTCATGCCGTGTCTATTTGATTTGATCTTTGATACGTTGTATATCTTTAATTTATTATTATAATGTTATGTGTCATACGGAGAATAAAATGCCTTTTGTTGCAAATTTTAAATTCAACCATAATAACGACGTTAAATATTTCTTTCATTAAAAATTATATTGCAAGCAATCAAGAAAAAAACAAATTACACGTAACATTTACTTGTAAACTTATGAAGTGACCAGATGATAATAGTTATAGTTACCTTGGACCTATAACTGTATTCTATTTTATTATTATTCATGTTATTATGATGATAATGACAATTTTATTTTCCATTTACCTGCCCTTTCATCATTTGTTAAATTATATCCCTAAAAGTCAAATTGACAAGGTTAATGTGCATATATATGATGGGATATTGATTAGCTTTAACTATTTAAAAGACAAAAAAAAACAATTGCGTTGCCTTGACAACTAAATATAATGTATTTGCAAAGTTTCATGTGAAAATGTTGTCATATGTTCGTGACAAGTTAGTCACTAGAGATGTCATTAAGTATCTTTATTTGATAGTGCTACGAGGTAAGGAAAATAAGAAAGATATGCCGAGTATCGTCCAAGATTGCAATTCATATTTCAATGTAAAAAATTGGGTTGCTTTGTTTTAAAAAGGAATATTTTGCATTCAAGATGATGGGAGATTTGGAAGACCTATTTCAGCTCCAGATAACAGGGGTATTGTAAATGAACGTGTCTATCACATTATTTCTATTGATTTGTATATGAGAACACTTTACCTGAGCAGAAATCAGTAACGAGTTCGAATGCCAGAAATCAAAGCAATGCGAATTTCTTTAACTGAACTGTAATTGTATTAGAAACCTAAAACTTAGACCCTAAAGCACCCTATGGAATTCCAAGACTAACAAAATTTAATGTTCAAAAATCTGTTGGAAAAGTGTACCTTCTGGAATCTTTACTGACTATTTGGAAAAGAGGAAAACTACTAAAGGAGTATGTTATTTAGCTTTATTAACAAAGCTGAATATTAAAATAATTGAGACAAGTCGAACATAATGAATGAAGAATAACTCCTTACTCATCTAGTTTACCTCCTTTAGATTGTAGTTTTTTCTTATACTTCAGCAAAGTACAAATGGTTAAGAAGTGAAATATTTTCTTCCAATGAAAAGCAAGTTATGGAATGGTGGTTTGTAGTTTAAGAAGTAATTTTGTCATAGCAAGTTCAAGGCATTGTAGGCACGCTTTACAAAGAGTGGCACATAATACAGGTAAGTTGAGGGTGTCTCAATTTCATGGTATTTACAACGTATTTTGCTTATTATGAATGAGAGAAACATGCAATGTTCAGGATTTTCTGTAAAGCCAAAGATGTCTCAAGCAGATTTTCGCTAATTTATTACGAGAAATTGTTATTTTGAGACCACTTGTATCTCATGTCTCTGAAAACTTATCGAAAAGTAAAAATAATTTCTCATCATAGAAACCAATGGCATATTCAGTTTTCTCTAAGATCAATAATTTTTCAGATATAAACCAAAGTTATGTTATTTTAAACGAGACAACCTCTATATTTTCTATTCGTTAAATTCGTCTTTCCAACGTCTTTTCAAAAAATATATAATTTTCTACAATGATTTGTTATATTAAGTTTGAAAAGTATAATTTTTTCCATCGCGACAAGTTTTTATTAGTAGGCTGTGGAAGTTAATAGTTTTTTTATTTGCGGTGATTAATTTTATAAAATTTCATAAAAAAGGTTTAATTTGAATCTGTTCTCCTTTATTTTAGGAATAAAAACATAATTATGTGACTTCTCAATTAACTGATAAAATTCATTTAGCGCATTTAAATACCATTTTTTATCAGCAGTTAGGAATCCTGACTCATAATGGGTAGATTAAAGACCATATTTAGAGAAGAAGAACATGTGGGCCACCTAGATAGCCCGTAAAATCCTAAGATTTATTGGTACTAGATATTTTTTGTAGAAATAGATGGGAAAAAAGACATATTGCATCAAATATGAAACAATAGCAGACTTGAATCCTACAGTACAGACAGCAATTAGAGATTTCAATGAGCAAAACAACTATAAATAATAAAACTGCTTTGTTCTTTAAAATGCCACATGCAGGATTAAAGAAATCAGCGAAATACGTTTGAGATATAATAGAAATCAATTTGAACCATTTGTATGAGCATTATGATTATGTAAACCTTTTATAGTTGTTATTCTTTGCTTAATTTCCATAACCAATTAATAAAAATTTATCGAATTAGCAAAAATTATACTTTTCAAACGTATTTCAAGACATTATTATAGAAAATTATATAGTTGTGATATGTTGATCGAATGACGAATTCAATTAGTAAAAAATATACAAGGTGTGCTATTTAAAATAATAAAAATCTGATCTATGAGTCAGAAATGATTGATTTTACAAAAATATTGAATATGCCAATGGTTTCTATTCTAAAAGATATTTTTTTGATAAATTATCAAAGATCGAAGGTACAAAGAGGATCTCGTAATGAAAAGTTCTCATAATCGCCCTGTATTCCAAAAAAAAAAAAAAGTATCTACTAGTGAAAATGTACCTTAGCCGTCTTTTGTTTTTTATGTGGAAAAATTAGCATAGTGTTCATAGTGTATTTTTCTATCTTCCTTGTTAAATGAGAAACCCAGAAAAATATAAAATTGAGACACCCTATATATCAATTATTATCAAAC
>JABRWK010000014.1:30203-57027 GCA_013372445.1 Hypothenemus hampei | reverse complement strand
GGGGGGGGGGGGGGGATAACGATCGTTAGATCCGACATACAAACTCATCCAGTTGGGTTAACTTGAGACTGATGCGCCTGTTGTTCTTTTACCCAGAGTCTGTGGTAATTGCAATTAATGGAATGATGACATCGGTTCCCTTCGATTCTTTCATAAGTTTAGGAAAACCAGAAACCGAGGACCGTTATGTCGCCTCCAATTGCTACCTGGCTTAAGCATCGATTCGAAATTTCGATACCTATGTTAGTCTCGATGTATTCTGCATGTCGTATGTGTATGTAACCGTGTACGTAATTTTTAATATACGTATCAGAAGCAAATTTAGTCCTGTAAAAGCTCAGATTAAGATGGGCAAATTAATAAAAAAAATTGGAAAGAAAAAGCTAACATTTTGAAAGAGCATAATAAAGGGATGTCTGTTACGACATAATCTGTAGGAGAATGGAACTAGTGAAAACCAGTCCCTTTCTCGATTAACAAGTCTTGTGGTTTGTCCGAGGCCAAAGTCAGTCAAAAAGGTGGAAATTTCCTCACTCATTACAATAGGAACTTTGAAGGAAAATAGTTCGTCCGTAACCATTTATTTCCATTCCCATAATTTTTTTCGCAGTTTTAGGAATGGGACATCTGAAAACTGTGTATATAGACACCGGGCTATTTTTAGAGGTAAATGGACAAGAATGCAATTTTTCATTGCAGTAGTATGCTGTACCACAGTATTCCCAATTAGAGATGTTCTGAAGTGAGTGTTGTATCTGATTAGGTGCCCTGGCTTTATACGATTAGCAAAGTATGTTTGGTCAATCGGGAATTTTTCTTTGTGTTAGTCATTCATATTGTCGTACAGATGATAGTAAAACTCCCGAAGGAAGTTTTGGTCCACATCTCTCGGGCACTTCACATCTAGATATAAAGTAATACCTCACATATAAGCTGCTTTCGTTTGCTTCATGATTCCTAATCATGATCCATTCTCAACCAATCAAAATACAGAATTTTTAAAATCCACCAATGAAATTGAACTATTTGGATCAAGATTGACAATCATAGGAGCAAACGAAAGCAGCTATAATGACGCATTTATCATTAATTTGGGTATCTCCAATACGTCATTTTCACTACCTCCCTCAGAAGGGGGAGTAACGATCGTTAGATCCGACACAAACTCATCCAGTTGGGGTAACTGGAAACGGATGCGCCTGTTGTTTTATTACCCGGAGCCTGTGGTAATTGCAATTGATGGCTTGATGATATCTTCCTTCGATTCTTTCATAAGTTTGGGAAAACCAGAAACCGAGGGCCGTAATGTTGCCTCCAATTCCTACCACCTATCACTTAACCTCATTTAGGAGTGTTGAGATCTATATAGTAGAGATGAAGAAAGAATTCGTTTCCTGGTTATTAGTTACTTAAGAAGGCCTGAAGTAACGAATATTAGTTTGAAACCGCAGTGATTACTTTGATAACTTGGTATTTTTGTTAGTTTTCGTCTTAGGTCTATATCTATGTATATGCGATATGGCACATTTAGCAACTAAAATTTATATATGGGTACTCAAAAACAGCATTAGATCATTTTTTAGAAAAAATATGACATGACACCTTTATCCACTTATGTCTTCAATTATTAATACGTTAGCTGCTGAACATTTCAGTTGGTACAAGAGTAAAGCTGACCGCTGGCGGTACAGATGGCAGCTAACGTGTTAATTAAATATTTTAAAACTAAATATATTCAAAAGTTTCCACATTAATACCTGTTTGCACCGATGTTAGTTAAAATTTAACCGGTATTTAACTGACAGATTTACACATTCAATCTGTCAGTTAAGTACCGGTTAAGTTTTAACCAATATCGGTGCAAATGGGTATAAATGGCTTCACAAAAATCACTAAAAAAATACTTGTTTTAAATCATTTAAAGTGCGATCTTATAAACACAATGTGACAAATAGTGACAGATGGAACCAAAATGGTGGATAGGAATACTTATGTATTTTAGAGCTCTAGTATAATTTGAGAAGAAATGAGAGTCTAACCTTATATGTCAAAATAATTCTTTAAAGAGGAATCTAAAGAAATTATATTTTTCAAGCTATTTTCCTCAAATGGCTACTGATTTAATAGTAGATACCCAAATACGTTTCTGGGTCTTTCTACCTATAGTGGTGATAACATTTTTAGTAGGAATAATTAGGCACTATGTGTCAATCTTATTATCTAGCCAGAAAAAAGTGGAAACTCAACAATTTGAAGATAGGTAAGTATAAATGCTTATAAGCTAAATGCTTTAAAATTATTTAAAATAAATTACATTTTTTAGTCAAATAATTCTTCGTGCAAGACTTCTACGTGAAAATGGAAAATATATACCAAAAACTGCTTTTCTTACAAGAAGGCATGCTTTCAATAAAGAAGAAGATGGTTATTTAACACAAAAACGCCCAGCGGCGTCCCAAAGCATGATGACGGATCCTTCGATGATGACTGATATGGTTAAAGACAATTTAACCAATGTTTTACCAATGGTTATTGTTGGGGGATGGATCAATTGGATGTTCTCTGGGTTTATTACCAGTAACTAAGAATAACAAAATTACTGTAATATGTAAAAACATTGCATATTTTTAGCTAAAGTACCATTTCCATTGACATTAAGATTTAAGTCAATGTTGCAAAGAGGAATTGAATTATCTCACCTTGATGCTTCTTGGGTTTCGTCTGCTTCATGGTACTTTTTAAATGTGTTTGGATTAAAAAGTATTTATTCTTTGGTTTTGGGAGAGAACAATGGTAATATTGTTTAAATGAAACACTACAAGTAGTTAGTCTTCAATATTTTAGCTGCTGATCAATTGGAACAAATGCATGAACAAATGTCCGGGGCTGCAATGGCAATGCCACAAGATCCTAAGGTAGCATTCAAAGCTGAATGGGAAGCTCTCGAAATTATAGATCATCATTGGTCTCTGGATGGTATTGAAATGAAACTTCTTGGAGAAGAAGAAAAAACTTTATCAGACTAATAACTGTAATTTACACTTACAGAAAAAATTATGTTTTAATTGGTAATTTATGGTAACTTTTGCCCAATAAATTGATTGTATTGTTTGGTAGACAGATATTATAGTAAACATATGAGGAATAGATTTGTTTTCGATGTTTAGTTTACGTTGTTGTTCTTTAAATGCCCAAATAGCTAAAGTTTAAACTAAAATAATGTATTTGTTCTCGGTTAGACAATTTTTGAGAAAGAAGGAAGGAAATAAGCAAAATTTTTGTATAAAATATGCATTTATTAAAAAGGCAAAACATTCAATATGTTACAAAAGTAAATCTAAAATATTGGAATGTTACATGTTTAACACAAAAATCGTTAATTCTTAGTACAAAATAGAATACAAAACGTAACAGTCTATAAAAAAGACTTTCATTGTTTTTCGATATGTACATAACAAAACAAGATAAAATACATATATTTTAGTGTTCAATCTAATAATATTAATACCAATCAGTAACGTTTTAATATTTTATACGAAACAACAGTAAAGGACGAGTTTAGTGAAAATCATACATTAAGAATAAAGAACAGTTCAATTAATTTGAAAAACCCCATACCCGCATAATATTCGTCATACATATTATTCAAAAAAGTAGATATTAACGTAATTGCCCGTCTGATCAACTTGAACTGGCCGGTAAAAGGATATTTAGGACATTTTAAATATTATAGAGATTGAGGGTTAAATATTAAATTACTGCTTTGTATCAGTTAAGGCACGACGACTACTTCTAATTGGTAATGGAGACGATGGGGTTTTTGGACTATTAGAGTTCGTTTTTTTGAGCTTCAACGATTGAGATTTTTGAGAGTTTCGTTCGTGAGCATACAGAAGAACTCCTATATGTCGATGGCCGGCTTCCATGGCTATTTTTAACGCAGTACTTCCGTCCTGTAAGAAATAATATCATAACTAAAATGCAGGGAAATAACTCAAATGAAGAAATTAATGCTCGTAGAGCGAGACAAATGAAGCTGTTTTCAGTGCAAATCAGGTGGTAATTTCCGACAAATACATTAAACTACAAACGAGAGTATGAGAATCCCCTGTCTTTGTATTAATACAACTGTAACATGAATTTCATCAAAGAGGGATGTCTATCTAATTTAAGTAGCGATTTAAAAATTTATGTTAAATTAAATACTGAATAACCGCATAAATTAAGAATCAATGGGGATCTTTACTCCAATCCTATTCTTTTCTGTGTAAATAACAGTAAAAAAAATTCCTGTTTTCGTCATGCTTCTACGCAAATTCGATGCAGCATTAATTATTACTTTGAGAAACTTACAACATCCGTAATACTAGAATCACAATCAGGCTGTGAAAGAAAATGCTTTACAATCTCGATGTGGCCGTGTTCTGCAGCGCACATTAAAGCAGTACTGCCATCTTCGTCTTGGATATTGATATCAGCTCCCGCTTCTAGGAGCATTTTAACCATATCCAAATGTCCATGACTGACTGCTAACATCAATGCTGTTTGACCATGCTAAAAAATTTTTATTTCAATTTAATTTCTTGAACATTGTTAACGAAATACCTGTGTAGCCCTTATATTAACATCAGCCAATTGAAAGAGCTTCTTAACAACATTAGCGTGTGTTTGACTTCTAACTTCTGCTAGAGACACCAACATAACACTAGTATATCCAGCCTTATTCGGTTTGTTAATGTCACAAACTTTGGAATCGAGCAGAATTGAGACTACGTCGAAGTTTCCATGGGATACTGCGTAGTGCATTGCGGTATTTCCACTTATATCGGTCATATTTACGACATATTGAAGTAGCATCGAAGACATATCTTCAAAAGCATCTAGATAATCCTCTACGTCTAATGGTTTCGCTGTTATTAAACTTGATATTTTGAACCATTCCTGTTGTACTATATTTATTGCATTTTGGTTGATAATGGGTTTTGAGGGATTTTTTTGAAGAGAATCGTTAAGTACTTTTAAAGCTCCCTGCATCTCTTTACTTGGAATTGCTCTGAAAATAAATGATAATATAGATTTAAACGTAATACAGAGTGATTAAATTATAAATTCTATTTTTATAGCAGAATCTTTTCCAAAGGTTTTTTTTATTTACTTCAGAAAATGTACAAAAAATAAAAGAAAACACATTTTACAAACTTACTTTTTTCTATTTTGTGAAGTAGGATGAAGTAGTGTTGATTCGGAAAAGGGCAGTGTCGATTGAGAAGTTTGAACTTTCTGGAACGGAGATTTTGAGCTGGAATCTGCACCCGATGAACTTTCGAGTCGTAAGCTTTGCTTAACATTCTCAAATGTATCATTTAAAATAACTTTTGGTGAAAGATCCAAGCCTGACAATCTAAAAAAAATGTATTTTTTTAGTGGACTATCGTACATCTTTCGAAATGTACCTAGTTAAAAGGATATGTTGGTGCATATAAGACTGAGCATTAATATTCTGCTTTGGAGTTAACATTCGTAAAAGCGCTTTAAAAAACATTCATAGCAACTGAAATAAGCGTAAAGCGAAATTTTACCACGAGAAAGAACAGTCACGAGATTAACGACATTGTTTTGACGAAAATAAATTTGAGTTCATCAATAAAGATCTGTTTCACGCGCCCGCGCATTACATAGGGCTTTAGAAAGAATGTTCCAATAAGAACTTCTGAATATTTTTTAACAAATGTTACTAAAAAAATGTTAGTGATTTTTTCTTGATGGGTACTTACTTAGTAGATTGTGCTCCAGGTGACTTTTCAGGAGGCGAGGTAGAATACACTTTGGTATATGTATCTTGCCTTCTAAACTTCCTGGTTTCAATCGGAGTGGTAGGAACAGGAATTCTACTGGGAGAAGGTCCCGCCACAGTATCTTTTTTGAACTCCTTAGATTCTTCCATTTCTTTTTCTTCTTTTACAATGGGAGAAGATGCTCTATCTATCAATTTTAATTTTTCTTCAAGATCTTGAGTATCCGTAGATCTAGAAATCCCATTGTTCTCGTATTGAACTTGTTTTTCCATATATTTTATTTCATGTTGAGTAGCTTTGGACTTCGTAACAACGGTAACTTGACTGGACTTACTAGAAGAAAAAACGTGACTATCACACTGTATAGCTATGCATCGAGATTTCTTTTTAAAATCAAGTCGTTCATCTCCTAAATTAAACGATTTGCTTCTATTGCTTAATGCGGCCAGAGATACTGGTGTTGAATTGTTGACACCATCGCTATCTGAACGTAATGCACTACATCTATCACAGATCATTGAATCAATTTTATCATCGGAACAGCCAATAGATTGATAATTTATGGTTTTTTGAACCCCTATATCTGAGCAAGGAGTCTTTGCCAAAGATCCAACATGACATAGTAGAGGTTTCAAAATAACATCGGTCTGAACTGAGTGGTGCAATGTAACCTTTTTAGGTTCCAATATGGAAGCTTGTATTCCCATGTCTCGTTTTTCTTTACCCTGGAACGTTTGAGTTCCTTTAGTAATTGTTACGACATTAGATTGAGAATTTAAAAATTCCACTTTATCTGGCAACCACTTATCAGCAAACTCCGTGGTAAGTGTCCAGGCATGTTTTGTGTGAGGATATTGATGACCTACACCTACAGTTCGGGTTAAGACTCCGCACATTACTCCACAGTCTTTTCGAGGTGTGAGCGGTTCCACTTTTTTCTCTTGATCGTCGAAATTATCAATGTACGTAAAACTAAGTGATCTCTTTCGATCTTGTTCGATTTGATTGTAGCTTCCATTTATCCTATTCAATTGCTGAGTCTTTTCCAATTCCAATTCGTCATGTAAGCGTTGGTTTTCCAAACGTAAATGGGTTACCTCATCCTGAAATGTTTAAAATGGCATTTTATATGGTGATTTGGATCTATTTATTGAAATTTGCAGTTTGATATTTCTTCAATTAAGCCACACATATAAGATGAATAGTTTTCTTCAAGTAGTGTTATGATAATAGAAAACTTGCATATCGTTGTCTAGATTTTGAGAAAAATATTTAACTAAAATGTAAAATGTCCATAAAGAAACCGGTTTCAGTATACAATCCTTTAAAGAAATAATAGATTTAATAGAATAGAGTTCACGTTTATACCCATGTATATGTATGTATATATATACACTCATCACAAAAAGTATCGCATAATGTTGAAACTAGGAAAAAAAATTGAAATTAAAGTTGAATTCTTAATAAAACATTTGGATATCCGTATATGCTATTCTTTAGATAAAGAAAATCACAAATTTTTTTAGTTTTTTGTAAAAACAAAACCAAAATAAAGAAAAAAAAATAATAAGATAATTTGCATTTTATTATTGTCCGTTTAAAAGTCGTTGTATGCAGTACATTTATTCTCTGTGTTATTCACGAAGTGTACAAAAGCATTCTGAGCAGTAATGAGCAATTTAACACCTACACAAGCAGCCCAAATTGTGGCCCTAATTGGAGATGGACGAACACAGCAATATGTGGCAGAATTTATGGGAATCAACCAATCCAGTGTTTCAAGAGTTGTAAGACGATTTAGAGACACAGGAGGGTACATTAGAAGGCCAGTTCCAGGACGTCCAAGATGCACTATGCCTGCAGATGATCGGTATTTACGTCTGCAGACATTGCGTCGGCGGCATGTTACAGCCCGGCACCTCCAACATGAATTGTTCAGGATCCGTAATGTGCAAATATCCATCAATTCCGTTAGGAATAGGTTAAGAGAAGTGGGAATCAGAGCCAGAATGCCTGTTACTGCACCATTATTAACCAGGGAACACCGTGTGGCACGATTAAGGTTTGCAAGAGAACACCTTCATTGGAATGTTGACGACTGGGCAAACATCCTTTTCACGGATGAGTCTAGATTTTCACTTTTTGGATCGGATAGACGCATTCCAGTTTACAGACGTGAAGGTGAGCGATTTGCTCAGTGCAACATAAGGGAAACCAGAAATTTTGGAGGTGGCTCGATTATGATATGGGGTGGTATTTGTTTTGAAGGGCACACAGAGTTAACAGTGTTTCGTCGTGGATCTCTGACAGCTGATCGGTATATAAGGGAGGTTCTTGAAGAAAATGTAGTACCGTTTGTCCCTATTATCGGCGAAAATTTTGTTCTTATGCACGACAACGCTCGCCCGCACGTTGCGAGAATAACAGTAAACTACCTACAAGAGGTTGGAATTCAAGTTTTAGGTTGGCCGGCAAATAGTCCCGATTTAAACCCAATCGAACATGTTTGGGACCACCTACAGAGATGCATAAGAGCCCGTAATATCGCTCCAGACAACCTTGAGGCGCTAGGAAACTCTTTAACTGAAGAATGGGAAAATTTAGATTTGGACTATGTTAGAAATCTGATAAGAAGCCTTCCACAGAGAATGAGCGATGTCATTAGAGCCAGGGGTGGGACTACAAGATATTAAAATGATTTGCTTGCCGTTAGAAGTGTTTCTTTTTTATTCTGTGTTTTTGTATTTTTGTTACTTACGTGTTATTTTAATTGTTTCGACCGGTTTTTCTTTAATTTTACTTTGTAATGCAATCAATTGTTATGAACCCTTATCACATTTCATTATTTATAATTTCGGAACAGTATTAGACGATGAAAATAATAATTTTTAGTCAAAAACTATTTATGCGATACTTTTTGTGACGAGTGTATTTTTAATAAAAATAAAAAAGAAACTTTATATACCCATTCCGTTTTACTGAATCTATTTGTATGGAAATCCCACTATCTATGTATATTACCAACAATAGGTCTTAAAATATCGAACGTTTCAGTTCGAGAACTGGGAACGCTGTGTTGCCACGGCCACAATTGTGAAATTCTAACAGAACTTTTAAATACAAACATCGCGTGTTTGTCATCAAAATACAACAGGTAGGCTTAACGATGGTTTTTGCTCACCTGCAAATCTGGAATAACTTTGACCTGATACTCCAGTTGTTTCATGCGATCGAGACTTAACTTTAAAGTCTCTCTAATGTTTTGCAAAGCAGAATTACTCAAGCCGCAAGCGTCAATGGAAGTCATGTCGAACTCCGGTTTGTCCTGAACATTGGACAGTTGCGCTGACGTTGAAGGCAACGGAATTCGTCGTTTATTATCTTAAATAAAAACAAATATATTATTTGATCTTGTAAAATTTTCTAATGATTTATACCTAAATGTAAATAATTTATTGACAATTCCACGTACATAATATCGATAAACAACACAAATTGTTTTATACCGGAATAAATAAACCAAAAACATAGAAAGAACATACGGGCTACTAAGAAGCGGTTTTGCGCCATCGAATTGGCCGAATTTTACCGTTCTTACTATACAACTGGTAAAAATGGTGTTCACTTCAATAAGTCGAAAGTAAAAATATGAATAGAATTGTTCGTTGTACAAAAGGGTTCAGGTTGAGTGAGCAAGATGATTTTCAAAGGTCATGGCTCGGTAATTTCCTACTCCATGGCTGCTTTTTATAAACAACTATTTCAAATTTTATTAAAATACTTACCACGATAATTTCGTAAAAGTTTCACCGGCAGGTGCACATTGTTGTAATTAAAAAATCAAACTGAACGTTGTTGTCACTACTTGTATTTTTAACTGTACATTTATCAGGTAAAAAAATTTGGTTCAATTTTTTTTTGTTTGGGGAATATTTACCAGTTTTTAATATCATGAGTCTTAACGTCACATATTTATAATTTATTACTAAACAAATATTCCATTGAAAAAAATTAGGTTGCTGGCCTTTAAAAGAGAAAATTTTTCCATTCAAGATGACGAGAGAAACCTGGAAAGCCCATTACAGAATCAGTTTTACAAAAAAAAATCGACTTTGTCTATGATTTCATATTTTTAGACCACCGAATTGGACTGTATCGTATATTTGAAACTTTCGATTCATATTTCATATGGATAAACCCATCTCGTATTCTTGTTGATTTATGTATAAAAAAAATGTCTGTAAATTAGATTTTCAAATGCCTTAATACGAAACAGAAGTGAGAGTATAAATGTTACGTTTAATGTACAGGGTGTCCCGACAATCAACGTCATCCTTTGGAACGCTGATAGACCAGATCATGACTGACCATATTAACATATTAGTGAAGAATCGTTATTTTGCAAGATATTGAAGGTTTTATGAATTTTGTAAAAATCGACGCTTTAGATTCGTTTTATGAATACCAATGGCCGGAAATGCCACATTGTGGGATTCTAATTGTCGTTAAACAACCATAAAATAGCTCAATCATACATTATAAAATACAACTAATGGAAGTATAATTTTAGAAAAAAAAACATTTTTCCGATAGAATCATTTTTAATAATTAACTTTTACTTTTTATACCGTAAATAAAATCATTAATGTAAAATGCAATAAGTGCGACATTATTTGGAGCACGCCTATCCACAAAGATGAGTCGAACGCCTTGGTCCCATTCTGCGGCCTCCCTGGTCGCCGGATTTAAATCCTTTGCATTTTGTTAAAAATAAAACGACAATAATTACTTAAAAACTACAGTAAATAAGTAATTTTTTAAATAATTTTCCAGGTAACCTTAGTACATTTCATTTACAGTACGAAGAGTTGAAAGTAATTATCGATTTTTGCGATCGATATTCTTGAATCAATTGCAAAATATACTCCCAGTAATTGGCACTCATAAAACGAATTTAAAGCTTCGATTTTCATATATAGTAGAGTCCAGTTATAGCGAACTCTCGGTTATAACAAGCGAAAAATTTGAAGCAAAATAAAGATTTTGCCATAAGTCCAATGTATGTTTTCACCGGTTATGAACCTTGGATATAACGAACCTATTTTATTGCGTTTTTTTGGTTTATTGTAACCGGATTCTGGTACTGTAATTCACAAAACTGTCAATAACTCGCAAACTAACGATTCTTCACTAACATTTTGATAATTTTCTCAGTCGTGACCTAGCCTATCAACTCCTCAAGGGATGATGTTGATTTTGCGGGACGCTCTATATGCCAGAGTTCAGTAGAAAGATATTCGAATTTTTGGCAATCGAATTATCAATGTTGATGAAATCTAAGTTTTCTCTGATCCAGAGATTAAATAGCAATCAATAAAATGAAAAAATTCTCCAAAACGAAGTTGGAAGTTATTGTGTGAAAAAGAAATTATATTTCTCGTCAAGACAACTGTTAAGCACGCGATTTAACCCTTTCATGGGCGACGAGAAGTATAATTCCCATCGATCATTATCTTTGAAATGGACGGTGGGAACATGAGAAAAAAGGGCGGTTTGGCATTTGTTTTTATTTAATTTTGATGATATTTGATTCGCACCCATAAAAGGGTTAAGTTCGGGACAAACTTTCTGATTTACATTCCAATTGTGGAGCATAGCTTATATCCAAAAGAGCTTATTCATCTGATTTAGCTCTATTGAATCATTAATCCCTTCCTAAACTAAAGAAACAGATATGTCGACAATTTTCTTCTAACAGGTTCCTGATTTAGACTGTTTCCATTATCATACTTCATCTATTATTACATTTCCAAAAGATTTCAGTAATAAAACCTTTAATTCCTTATGGGGTTTGACAAATCCCTTAACCACAAGTTTATAAGACTTTATTTAAAGTCTAATGCTATTATAAAACTGATAAAATAAATACAAACCTGAAACAGCAGTAACGTCCGGCAAATTATTAGATAATTTATTTTTGGACCTTTGAAGAGCTCTTTCAAAATCCGAGACGGCATCGTCAAAGCCATCGTTGAATTGAAATTCTTGTTGGATTGGCGGTTGTCGTGGTTTCGGAAAAGTTTTCGGTAGCCCTTGAAAACTCTGTTGTTTTTCCTGGGATTAAAATACAATATATTTATAAAGTAGTTTATAAATAGTTTTTATTATTTGTCAACTATTTCAATTCTGCAGTAATCACATTTTGGCCCTGAACCAACTAAAATAGAAATAATTCGCGCATTGCTATGTGAACGTAAACAATTTTATGGCCTATTGGCTGTTTATTATTACTTAAAACGTTATATTTACCTTGACAGATGGCTCATTAGTGCCCATTAATGCTGGAACAACTGCTATTCCTAATAACATTTCCATACTTTGTCGTTGTTTTCGTCTGTCTTTTCTTCGTTTAATCGATCCTGTGCGGTTTTTGTCTTCTTTGCTAATCGACTCGCAGTACCGCACGAAATCCAAGTCGATGTGGTACCCGTAAGGGCAACAAGAACATTCGTCGTACCAGTGGTACCCTATAACGTTAGATTTCGTTTTTTTAATATTTTTGCTTTATCAGTGCATTATCTGATATAATGATAATAAAAACACATTAATGTAAATATCGATTAACAAATTCCATATTACATAAACATTCGGAGGCACATATGGTTTTGTTATAATGTCCGATATACATATGTCGTAGTAGAATTTACCTCCTAAAAAGGTCACATCTGTAATCATCCTTCATTTATAGCACAATACTCTAGCGTGATCACTTTCCAAATCGCCTACTAGCTATATTTGGTTGTTAACTTTGTTAATCTCGAGATAAATGCCGTATCAGTTGATTCTCTATTTAATTGGTACAGGGAGATTCTGTAAAAATGACTAGCATTTTCAGCAACTTAAACATCTAATCTATAAATGTTTATCTCTTCCAAATACTATTCTTTATTTTCGAAGTGTTTCATCAGCAATGCACAAGCAACAAAATATTAAGTTGAAACTTGAATAAATTGCAAAAATAATTACATTTCGATATGTATGTACCTACACCTATTTCCGTACTCTTATAGAAACACTCAAAAGGAAAGAAAAATGATTTTTATCTATTACAGCCCCTGGCCTTTTAGGGACCTTAAACTATACAATTCGCAATTTTCTATGCTAGAAAATGTCACGAAAACGACTTACCATTTTGGAGATTCCGAACTGGGGAAACGTTTGGCCTGAATCTTGAATATGACATGTTGTGGACTCACTTGCAATTAGTTTTGCCTGTAAATAGTCAAAGTCGATAAAATATCGAAAATTTAATTATTTAAATTAAATTAACATATTTTCAAGGAACAACTGAACTATTATAAAGGAAATAAAGACCCAAAGATCGGAAATCTAAATTTAAAACGTGATTCTAAGAAGCGAAAGTGACACAAATACGCCCGCAGAAGAGTTTTGAATTTTTTTTGTACACCTATTTTAAAAAACTTACTTAAGATTTGGTATATTTAAATGCACGTGTCATTCAACTGGGGACTATTTTAAGCCTAAATAATGAGCACTGAGAAAATGCTTTCTTAATAAAAGCCCATGCCTGTGCAAATCTAATTTAGGGCCTCAAAGGCTATTTAAAGGAAACTGCGACATATACTCATACGCTTCAAAGGAACAAATTGGGAAATATTGTCTCAACTGGATATTATACTAAACATATGTTGCATTTGAATGCAGTTTCCTTTTTGTTTTGCTTCGTCATAGTAATTAATACATATTTGTTGTTAAAAGTTTGGAACATAAAAATTTGCCAATTTTTACAACAAATATTAATAACAATTTTGAGGATACTAAATGTGTAGATATTTTATTTTTATTCATTAATTATTCATAATTAACTAATAATTTTATTGCGGTTCATGAAAAAACACGTTTTTCTAGGGTACCCACGTAGTAAACTGTTGTTATTCGTATGTTTTATCTTTTATTGACAATTAGAGCCGTAAATACAAAAATTATATTAAAACCGTTGATATCAGTTATACATACAGACTTATGTATGTATGTAAATGCAAAAATGACGTCATATACATTTATAGATAGGCAGGCAACCTAGAAATATTGGGTAAAATAGAAAAACGACTAGGAATTACCTCATTTTCACTAATCAAAACCGTGTTATGATTTTGCTCTCGGCTCCACTACTAGAGCCAAATACAGATTTAAAT
Source organism: Hypothenemus hampei (assembly GCA_013372445.1). Classification (NCBI taxonomy): domain Eukaryota; kingdom Metazoa; phylum Arthropoda; class Insecta; order Coleoptera; family Curculionidae; genus Hypothenemus; species Hypothenemus hampei. The sequence continues at coordinate 43,016 of JABRWK010000014.1, read as the reverse complement.
ATTTGAATTACATTTCCTCAATGCATTTATTCTTCATCATTCACTAAACAGAATAAAATATTGGGAGTTAAAATTATTTATGGAATTACTCTTTACATTTCAAGAGTGATCCTTAGAATACTCTATAAAATAGTAAAAACTTGTCAAAATACAGATCTATTCCATCTACATATAGTATATACTGAACCTGTCAAACCTTTGTACGTTTAAATAAATGAATTTCCTGTAAAATGACCAACCTTGTATAAATTTCAGTTCAGTTTGAAAAACTTCTCAAATATAACCGCAACAGGTGTTTTTGCATCGTGCACCACAAAATAAGAATAGTGATAATTTCTTAATAAATGTGCTACCAGTAGCTCAAACAATACTGTCACCGCTAAAAATAAATCTCATTGTCAAGAAAAATGCTCCCGGAGGCTTATTTCGAAAAATCACACAATTTATTTGGGTCACTAAACGTAACTGAGAAAAATGTGTGGGGATAATCAAGTAGGTATAGATTTACAATGTAAAAAAAAAGAAAGAATAACGCCTACCAAATTCCAAAGAATCCTTAACAGTTAATTAACATTAAATATGTTCTGGAAATACTGGCCAAATTACTAGCAATCCAGATCACATCCAGTCCACAACATGTCACCACAGATTTTTTAAATTAAATATTATATGTTTGACATAATAACCAAACGCAAGACACGGTCAACACACGACAAACACCCAGCTTGGTTCCGACCGTTTCAAAATACCACCAAGACAAACAAGTGTTCAACGAACTTCGAGCTTTCGAGATTACAGCTGTCGCGCTTGCGCTAAAATCTTCACAGGTGCTTTTATCCAGTGATGATGAACATACATTTCTATCTTTTCTCTGATTTTATCTTTGTCAATAGAAAGAGATAAAGTTAAATCGTAGTAGTTTTATAGATGGTATTAAAAGTTCTTGAAAATAACAATCATTCACCATTTCTTCGTGGATTTAACATTAGATGTTTTCCAACGCAAAGCGAAACGTAGCAGTTGTTGCGATTTTAAGAGTACATACAGCATATTCAAGGGCGGCTATGCATGCAATAATTTATTAACGCCAGTCATATTTAACGCGACGGTAGTTCGATATTCGTGATGCTCAATTTTGACAGTTGCTTCTTACAGAATTCGTAAAAACAAGAATTTATTCAAGAGTAAAACAAACCGATAGGTATCCCTAAAAGTTCATGAGATATAAGGCGGGAAAATATACTAGGTGTTTCATAAAGATTTTATTATATTTCAGATATTGATTGTTCATAGAAAAATAATGCTAGCTCTGTATATAAATTCATTTCAATAATACCTTATTACAAAGATACAGGGTGTTAGTTTTATTAAAATATTCAAATTTTACGAATATCATCAAAACGGAAGGAAATTTCAAATTTTTACGGCATGGAATTTTGGATTCTAAGAATTTATTTTAGTTTTTAAGATAATTTTTTGTATTTTGAGGATTGTTTTTATCGATGTATTCACCAATACTACTATGATTTGTTGTTAAATGTTTGGTATTATCTGAAAATATTCTATTAATATTATGAGATTGTTTTGCACTATCGGTACATATTGTATTACAATTGACATATTTTTTTTATATTTCAGTAAACCGTTCGAAATGTTGTTTTTTTTCTTCTTCAAAAAGAGCTTATTTTTCTGAATTGTATAAGAAACAACTATTGAAAAATTTAAATAAAATAAAAAAATAAATAGCAGCACCGCTATCATACTTGTGCCGTAAAAGGCATATGTAAGCGTGCTTACATGTGTAAACTTCCTATTAAGCTGAATTTACACATATAGTGATTAATGGCAACAAGACTGTTTGTGAATTGCGGAAACAGTTAAATCAAGTCACGCCAATAACCTGTTACCACTAAATCTTTTGTTTTTTGGACAAGTTAAACTACATGTGTAAACCTAACTATTATTTAATATGACGATTATACCTATAAGTAATGTTTTTTTTTACATATGAAGGGTCCAGGGAAAAAGATGAATTTCACAAAACCATCAAAATTTAGTTAACAGCGCCATATACGTTTACAGTAGAGATACTATCGACCACGCTATTAAAATTAGAAAAGGTATGAATCGTTTTTATTTTATTGAATCGAGCAAAATAATTAATGTCAAAAACTTATAAATGCGATTTTCCCTATTTTACATTTTTGTAATATTCATCTTTTTCCCCTGGACCCTTCATATAGTCCGGATTAAAAAATTATCTGCAAAACACTCAGATAATTTTAATGTTGTGGCGGTAGTTTTTTTGTGGTAAACTTATATACACAGCGTAAACCAAAAACAAGTTATGACAACAAACTTATTTTTTTTAATAGAAATATGTATTTTTTGCTTCATTTTTGAATTCTGTTTCAAATTCTAAGTATATTTGATATATCATGTTTTTATACCTAAACTCAGTAGTTATGAAAAATTTATAATTACATCTTAACATTAAAACTAACGTAGTTAAAAATTTTGCAGAAAATTTATTTCTTTAATTAAAAAAAATTATGCGGGACTTTTGATCCTCGGTGAATACAATTCCCAATTCTTTTTAATTTCTATTTTATGTAACCGTTGTACTACCGATTTACAACATCACATATAAATGCTGGAATATTAGGCAAATCAACTTTGAACATATCAATCACAATGCACGAATCGATTTAGTCGTGAAATCACATAGATAAATTGGTTACCTTTTCAGTTTTGTTCCTATAATTTTTTTACTACAACAACTATCTTGTTATAGCTTCTTTCATTTAAAACAATGAAAAAAAATAACTATTATAATTTATTCAAATAATGCGTATAAAAGGTATGTTATGTAAATGTTCATATCAATACGCATTAATGCACAGCCTTACAATATTACAAATACTAATTAAAACTACGTTTAACGATTTATATGAAATATACATATCTGCAATAACATGTTTAAGGCAAATTTATAGTGAAACGTTCCCCTTTTGCTATTCCATATCTTCTTGTACGTTCATATCCAATTGAGGTAAATTACATCCTAATTCTTTAAGTCTAGAATAGCTAGTTTGTGTCAAAAAATGTTTAACAATAACATAATAAACTTCATAATCTTTTAAGAAATGTACAACATGATTCACTATATCGATATTAAAGGGATGCGAATGAAATAGAAATATTTCATCTTCTTCTTTTTCTTATTAACATCTTCACCAAAATTTTGAAAATCATATGGCTGACTTGGAGCAGGTATGATATTCCTCTGAATAGAAAAATAATCAGTTTTAAAAGTTTACTGTTGGAAATACTCACGAGTTTGTCTTCATATAATAAACACTGAATGATAAGATAATATAAATATTGTAATCCATTAAATAATGATTCTTCTTCATTACTGGCACCATCAAAAGGAATTAGAATTTCTTTAAGTTTTCCATAATCCGGCGCATGATCTGAGCAGTGTTGAATGATATGCGTTATAGATATAACACTATGGAATGTGAATATTAACTATTAAATACAATTAATGTTAAAGAAACTGAGCAACTTACAGAATTTTTCTTTCAATTGGATCGATATTATGAAAATATTCAGGTTTCCACAACTTTAATATAAAATTTAACGCACTACCTCCCGTCGGACCCGGAAGAATCGACAAATAATTAAAAGTATCACTAGTTCTGATCATACAAATAAAATAAAATACTCCAAGTGGATCTAATTTTCTCGATATTAGGATTAGCGCTCTTGGAAATTACATTTCGCAGTATTGTTTCATGGTGCGGCTGCATTATCTCGGGCAGTGAAAAAATTGCCAATATCACTAATTTTCCCAGTACATTACCGGGAAATTCTATGTCAGGTTGCATTAACATATCTAACAATTGAGGAAATTGGCTCATAACTGCTTGGCCCTTGGGCGTTTGAGTGATATATTTTAATTGATTTTGAAATTTCACAACAAGAGTTATCAGCAGATTACCCGCAGATTCATCTACTTCCATGTCTCTTTCTGTGTTTAAACTTAAACGATTTGCTGCACTGGCGAAAATTTCCAAAAATGAATATTCATCTATAGTACTAGAATATAAACATATAATGTTTAAAAGGTCAAAAGCTTTGTCCAAGTTTGTCGTTTGTCGACGCTCTATAGGCTCTATTACGTGATGTATGAATGAAAAAAATTTATCATGTACGAAGACTTTAAATGTTTGAGCCTGTGCCATTTTAGCACACACGAAATTCACTTCTTTCATTACATCAGGGTCAGCATAACTATTCATCATGGCTTTAATTAAAATATCTTCTAGTTGTTCGACATTTTCTTGTGCAAGGCTCTTTTGACACTGGAAGACTTGTGTTTATATTATTTTATAAACTATTTGCTCAAGCTTACTTTTATTAAATATCCTAGAGCGTGCAAACAGTGATGGAAAGGATGGTCATTCAATTTTCGAGATATCGACACTAAACAATCCAATATTTGTTTGGCATTTCTAGATATTAAATATTGTTTTTCTAAAGACATATTCTTGTACTCTTTAAAGTAACACCCCAATGCTCTGAAACACATATAATTAAGTAGAGAGCCATACTAGGTGCACAAATTGATACTAACTGTGCAGAAGGACTTAATAAATATTTATTTTCCGTAGTTAAACTTTGAATGATATTTTTCAAATGGCATTCCATAACATTAGGGGAGAGTTCATTGCAAAACACTCCTCCAGCCCAAATAATTCTGCCCTGTAGCATTAAATTTCCTGTAGTAAAAAGATTGGTCCAATGGTTGATGTAATTTTCCAAGGGAAAGGTTTCTAGTACTGTACTTCTATTTTTTCTTTTATTAATCCGGTACCATATATCATTGATTCAGTAACTCTGGACATGTAATAGACTTTACAAATATCAGAATTTTCATGTGATTCGAGTTCGTTGTTTAATTTTTGAAAAACATTATGCATTGTTTGGAAAAATGCCGCTTTTCCATTACGTTGATGATTTTCAATTTGTTCTAAGGCATGCTAAAAATATGAAGTACTTATAGCCAAAGAACTACTTCATAAAAACTCATAACTACCAAAATAATTCCCATACAAGTATCTCTAAGGGTCCAGTGGAAATTTTTCTGTACACTGTTGATAAACAAGTGATTTTCCATGTCATTGTGGCATGCCATGAAAACGTATATGGAGTAAATTAGATTATTTAGATCTTCAATTAGAATATCGAAATAAGTCATATCAATTAGGTTCAAAATGAACTCTAAAATAGATACTACTAGATCAAAAAATGTTTTTGCTTCATCTCCCTCGGTCGAATCCTTTGGAGGACTGGCAGATCCTTGAATGACTTTTTTATACTGTTCACAGCATATAGTTAATAGATTACCAATTGCTGGTAAGACTTGAGGTATGAATATATTGCAATACTCATTGAATTCATCAACACAGTTATTGAGACATTTTATTATTTCAAACTTGAATGCAAATTCTGAGGTAGTTGAGTAAGGCTCGTTTAAGGCTTTTTCAATTTCTTCTGTCAGTCTGGTTAAACATTCTGGCAAGAAGTTTGGATTGGGTCTTAAATACTTAATCAACATAAACATTGGATGGATGGAATGCGCTCTTGCTTGCGAACAAATAGTTTTCTGGAAGTTAATAAGAATTTTTCTGTATTTCAATTTGGGTGGACTTACCATTTTAAATACACCTAGAAGAACATCAAACCAATGGTAATCAATTAAAAGATATGATTTTTCTTGAGTAAGAAACTGAGTATCAATTGCTTTATGTAAAATATGTATTCCATTCGAAATTTGAACAGGATCTTCGCTCATCAACATGTGATTTAACAGTACAGTAAGATCACTCCAGAAACCTAATCCCAAAAGCAAGGCTATATTATAAGCAATCATTTCTTTGATTGAATGAAACTTGTTATTCATATATTCCATTAAACGTAAAATGATGGTTTTTCCAAGACCCTTTTGGAATAAGGCTTCATTTTTTCGAGAATGAAAATAAATTTCTTCCAGGTAATTCTTCAAAAATATGGCAGCTATATGGCGTTCTTCGTTAGCTTCTTCTTCAGATCCTATTATTTGACACAACACTAATGGATAATCTAAAACGGAAACGTATTATTATATTACTGTAGTTTTATTAATGTATAAATACACAAAATTAGTCATACATATTTCTATCTTACCTTCAATGACTTCAATTTTCTTAAGCCTGTCAATGGCTTGTTTTTGAAGAGCATTATCAGATTGTAGGACACAACTTAATATACAGGCGACGGCGTCATGAAGGGCAGTTCTAGTGGTAGGAACAGGATTTAATTCACTCATTTTGTAAATTAATGAGTTTAGTTTTACAACTAAATTAAGCTAAAATGTCGAATATGTTCACGAATAAATCAGAATTAATGAACGCACACAAAACTAAGAAAGAATGACTTGAAAAATTCAATTTAAAACATTCATTCATAACATTTTTTTGCAACATAACGACATTTCACAATTTGTAATTGAAATTAGAAACTTAGGTTAAATTGTCTTTTTTCAAATTCTTCTTTTACGCAAAGAGACTCTTAAGTAAGCACATCAGGTATTTTATTTCATTATTATTCATATTTTCATCTAGAAGCAAATTTTCGTTACTGTATTAAACTATTCATAAGCAATAGTTTTAACTCTTAAAAAAAAATATTTGTTTCTTGTGAACAAATGATATAGAAAGTGGTCTTTAAGCCAATAGTTGTCTGTTTTCTATAAAAATCCGTTGCAGTCGGTTAGTTGTCAATATTAGTGATGGGAAATAACGATGCTTACAATACAAGTAACGTTCCAACAGTTCCCATTTCAAAAATAACATTACTGAATAACAATTCATTGCCTACGCCTGCTATTACTTATTCTCGTTATCATTTTTATGTTGACTAATGATAATTAAAAATGTTTAATTTATAATCTGATAAAAGGAGATTCTGCGTATATTCATTTGAAACATGTACATATTACGTATGAATTTAAATTTTAAATTCAATGCGTTCGACAGAAAGAGACTACCCAAATCGAGAGATTACGAGAACAGTTGTATATAAAAATGCAAAATTCACGAGAATGAAACATGGAACGAAAAAAAAACATAATTTACAAAAAAAACGAAAAAAAGAATATCTAAGGGCCGTATTAATAGTCGCACATTAAGTATTCCTCTGCACTTAGGGCCGTATTCATAGTCGCACCTCGAAGGAATACTTAACCCTTAACGGCTACACACCGGTCTCCCAGACACCTCGTGACATGTATTTTGATAGAAATTATTTTGTACCGTAGCCGTTAAGGGTTAAGGACACCTCAATCAAGGATTCCTTGATACTCGTACTGTCAATATAATTAATAGGCCTTAAGTCTCCCTTGTGTTGCGAGGAACGACTATGAACTGTAAATACACACTCAAGGAATGCTTGAGTGCCGAGGAATACTTGAGGTGCGACTATGAATACGGCCCTTAAGCATTCCTTAAATATTCATTTGTGATTAATAGTCGTTCGATGCAAGCCAAGGAAGGTTTAAGGTCTATTAATTACGTTAACAGGATGCGTATCAAGGGATACTTGAGTGAGGCGTAATTAAGCGTTCTTTCATGGTATTAATACTGCCCTAAGTAGTGCGCAGAATTGTGACTCACATCCCCTCAGTTCTACCACCCTTCCACGGTAACAAATTACTTGGTGAATCAGAAATGTTTCATTCTTCTAAAACACCTGTTCCAAAATAACGTTACTGAAATAACGACCACCTCTATAAAATAGTCAACGTCAATTTTATGAATTACTTATGTCTACGGATTAGCCATAACGTGACCGACGATAACCTTGTAACTTATTACTGCGATTTTAATCCATTAATAGCTTAGAATTAAAGTGTAAAACATGATTGCAACTGACTGAAAACAAAAGCTGTTAGAATAGCTGAGAAACGTTTAAGTTTAATTTGATTCAAAATACCGTTACTGACCGTTATTACAGGCAATAACCGTTACTGAATTCGGTGACAATCGCAGTTGTTATTTCCCGTTGACAGATATTGCTCGTCACTAGTAATGTCATATCTTATTTATTAAAAATATGTTGAGATAAGTACCTTTTTTCAGTAGTACACCTGGAAATTTGAAGATTCTGAGTTGCTAATAAACATGTCTGGGTTCGACGACAACCCCTTTGGTGAGCCAACAATAGAAAATCCATTTGCGGTAAGATTTTTGTAATTCAAACATTAAATTATTATGAACAAAGTATCAATTATTAATATGTTTATTTTTTCATACGTCACAAATCTTAAATTTCTTTTATCTTTTCTGATTAAATTCATCTAAGTGACTAAATATTTCTAGTAATTAGTGTGGATTTTATAACATTTTGCAATTGCGTTTCAGGACCCTTCAGTGCAGCAAGTTGCACGAAACAACAATGCACAAATCAGAGTGGACGATTATAATCCTTTTGGAAACCAACCAGCATCTGGACAAAGACCTGTAAGCATATATTAAATGTATTTTCATTCCTCATTTGACGAAGATTATCGTTATCAAAATCACTTGATAAAAATGTATTTATTAACTGTATTCATAATATAAACATTTGAATCAAAGAATCACATGCAACTTTTGCAGTATACCCAACCAAATAATGAGCCTGCAGTCATGCAACCTACTGAAGAACCTCCTACTTACACGAGAAGTGCACAACAAGTAGTCCAACAACCAATACCTGTAAGCTTAAACACCGAAGCACTTAAAGTAAGATACTAGGTAGAAGGCTAGTTGAGAATAATTTTAAAAAATTTTATTTTTTCTTAAGAGAAGGCAAGAAGAATTGGAAAGGAAAGAACAGGAGCTAGCAAGAAGAGAAGAAGAAATGAGACAATCTTCTTATAACGTCAGACGCAACAATTGGCCTCCTTTACCTGAACAATGTTGTTTTCAACCATGCTTTTATCAAGACATACAAGTTGACATACCATTAGAATTTCAGAAAATTGTCAGGCATTTATATTATTTGTGGATGTGTAAGTAGATTTTTACACGACATATCTATGATTATATTTTAATATATTTTTTAGTCCATGGCATTGTAATGATTACAAACATTATTGGAGGAATTTTCTTAGAGAGTATAAAAATTATCACCGTAGGAATATTGTACACTCTATTATTCACACCATTTTCTTACCTCTGTTGGTTCAGACCGGCATACAAGGCCTTTCGGTCTGATTCATCATTTAATTTTATGGTGTTTTTCTTCATATTCTTTTTCCAATTCGTTGTTACTACAATTCATGCGATTGGAATACCTGGATCCGGAACCATGTAAGATTTTACAGTAAAACTCACTTATAACGTATATGCTTATTAAGGTTATAGCTTACCAAATAAAAAGATCTGGACGTTATTATAAAATGTACATATACATACATACATATGTATTTCTTTTTTGACGAACTTTTAATATAAAGTGCTTTTTTTAAGTTCTAATATGCTGTAACCGAGCTTTATTATATATGTATTTATTAAAACTTGATACAAATACTTTCGTAATTTTTCAGCGGAATATTCACTGCAGTTGGAATATTCGGTACTACAGCATGGAGCATTGTATGCGGACTTATAGCTGTTATGGTTGCTTTAGGATTTGTATTTGCCGCTGCAGCAGATTTATTTATGATTAGCAAGGTACACATAATTATTATATTGTTATTTTAAACTTATTACACGTTTATTTTTTTAAGATTCATAAAATGTATAGGAGTACTGGAGCAAGCATGGATAAAGCTAGACAAGAGTTTACAGATGTGGTGTTGCGCAATCAGCATGTAAGAAGTGCTGCAAGTAACATGGCTGCTGCTGCAGTTCAATCACAATTTTCCCAAAGTAATAATACCCCTAGTAATCGATACTAAATATTTAACAATCACTATCTCTAAATTTGATTTATTATTTGAATGTAACATTAGTAATTATTGTTAATACGCTTTTTTGAGAAAATTCATTTTAATTCGTTAATTACATACGTTATTCCATAGATTAGTTTTGCACAGTTTAAGTTAATTTGTACAGGATAAGTCAGTCTAAAACAGTCCTATTGGTTTTTTCATAAATGTTTTTTTGCAAAAAATTAGGAAATTTGAAAACAAATTATTTCTGATATAATTTATTACAAACATGTTCCTTACATGTAATAAGTACTAAAATCCATTAAGGTTTTTGTAGCTGACCTACACTCTCTATAGCACGCATCGACAACGCGGGTACCTAAGTGCCGTGAAACCCTTCCAAAATAGCCACGGATGGATATCCAATTTTGTTTTTTAGGATCCAAAACTTTAGTGGAATCTTTTGTTGTTTTTATGGCATTTTGCGCGCGGGTTTTTTTGCACTTCTCAAACATAAGCGCATTGATCAAAATATTGTTGACCCTTAATATAGAGACTTGAATTTAAAATCCGCTTGTTCAGCACATCGAAATTAACAAACCTGTGGATATCTCACTGGAAACTTTAAAGAATTTTCGAAAAATGACTTTATTTATAATAAAAAATGATTTTCTTAGAAACCAATTTGTTGGCTATGCTGTGGAATCTCGGTTTATTTTGATAAAATCAATGCCTATGAACGGATTAAGTTATTAATCCGTTTATAGGCACTGATCGTAGACCGTATTGATGGTTAACCAAAATTGTCAAAATTTGTTAGTCAAAATTTAATCTCCAAGTAAACCGAATTGGTATAAAATTATATATTGCACGGCATTATACACTGCACTATATTCTGCATTGGATTTCAAAAATAAATCAAGACAAACGACAGACAAACAAATAGAGTTTCTTTTAGTGTTTCAAGCTCTATAAAAATTACCCAATTTGAAGGCAAAACAATGTGAATTTTCACCGTTTTTGCATTTTTTTTGCCAAAATACCCGCGTAGCATCTCCAAAGTGTTCGAGAATGACTATCCAATTTTATTGTTTAGGATGTGCAATTGTAGCGGGACCCCTTTTATAGGTTGTACAACTTTAGTTGGATCGTTTATTGCTTCTTCGGTCTTGTCTTTTGCACTCTTCAAATGTGCTAGCATTGGTCAACAGGCTGCCGGCCTTTGCTGCATACTAAAAAAAAATGTTCGTTGAAGTAATCTTAAGTGTGCGTCTACATCGAGTTTTAGGTTGTTAATTTACGTTTAATCATAATTAACTATAACCCGTTCAATACCTAAGTAATGTTTATAATTATAAGTGGTGGCCTTTTTGAAAAATTTCTTTGTACTTAACGTGATTGATTTCAATGGCTCTGTGACTGTTATAAGTTAGTCTTATCTAATGCATACATTATTTTATTAGAGGTTACTATGTGAGGTAACTTTATTTTATTTAAACTTTACTATATATGAATATATCAATATCATAATTTCTTGTTTTATTTTTTAGCGAATCCTAGTGATTAAGAGGAAACTTCAACTTACCATGCTATGCGTGTAAAGCGGGTCATAATTGGCTATTTACGTCCCAAAAATTCGTTTTGCTCTAGAATCACTACTTTGATCCATTCTAATCTATCCGGAAGAATTAAAATACAAAATAATGATTAGGAGAAAAACTAAAAGGAAATTGTTATGAAATAAAACAACCATCATTGCTTGCTTTACTAACTAATTTATTTTTTTAGGGAGAAGGTATACATATACAAACATTTTACATACAAAATACCTAACGTATAATCTTGAATGGGATGTTATCCTTTAGAACTTTATTTTTAACATTTTTGACCAAATTTACGTCATAGTATTGTCGGCTATTACAGCATCACAGAAATAAATGCACACTGAAAACATCTTTTATCTTACGTTAGATATAATATGTAAATAGAGGGTTTATATTGAAGCTAGACATAAATAAGATTGAAGTCTATGAGGGAAAACAATTTTAAAATATAGTTCTTTTACCCTGTAACATAGTGATTAACTGGCAATTTATTTGTGAAAAATCCTTTAACGATCTAATCTTAAACTGAATAAATAGTACATTGCTAAAAGCATTCTAACTACAAAAACTTTTTTAGGAAGACATTAGAGCTTATTGTCTTTACTATTTGTAGTTTAAGTGTTTTTTTTTATTTCTCTGGAATATATACAGTGTTTTCATAAATAATTGGAAGTCACGTGACTAAAAACATAAACAACCATACACTCTATAATTGTTATTGTATGAAAAATTAAATAAAAAAAAAGGTCATAATATTCACTTATGAACCGTTCTAAAAAACAGACAACCATCAAAAGCAATACGCATTATCAAAAATGACAAGTGTTGTAGCAATAAGCGCATATTACTATGCGTTCGAAATTTGTTGTGGCAGAAATATGACATTTGAACTGATAAAGAAAAATTGCTGGAATTTAATTCGACCAACACAAACATAAAAATAAATTATACAAGTCACGTGGGTTCCAATCATTTATCAACGCTCTATGGACATACATATATATTTCAACGTTTATGGAAAAGGTTCCTGTGCTCTGCACCACACAAAAGAAAATGCAAGGACCTTTTTTAATATTCTTATTATTCTTATAACATAACTGGAAGACAAGTGAATATAATTGATAAGGAATATTATGCGTAACTTCTTCACGACCAGGTATATCTAAAAATTGCATTAAGAAATTTTCATAGATTATAGGAGAAAAATATCGATCTTACAGTACATAAATATGTTTTTTTCATAAT
>JABRWK010000014.1:16826-28407 GCA_013372445.1 Hypothenemus hampei | reverse complement strand
AAAGGGAAACACCCCTATAGAGTGTTCCGTAATGATGGTCAAATATTTTAACAGGCCCTTTTACTAGCAATTTTAGAGGCGGCTTTTTAATAAAATTTTTCAATTTGGTTCATTCCTGTCGAAATATACGAGTCTAAAATGGTGGAAAGTATTCTTTTTTTTATTTTTTTTCCTGAAAAACGATTATACTTGAAAATTTCAATCGCAGTAGGTACATATTATCAATTAGTTGAACGTTATTTTATGGTGGTGTCTATTGTTTCGGCTTATGTTTCTAAACAATGGGAATTAGGAATACCTAGTTTTATAAAACAAATTCTATCCTTAAAATGGCTAAAAAAGACTATTAAAATATTTGATCATCATTACAGAACGTCCTGTATAAAACATTTAAATTTCGATTCAAATTTTTCATACTTATGACGTTAAAATCAGTTTAACATTACATTGGGATCTTGTCAACTTAAGTGAAAAATTCGTAAAATTTCAAGAAAAACATAGAAAAAAATTAGGCTCATGAAGATATTTAATTAGCGGAAGTAATTATATTATACAGCGTGTTTTTTATAGACCTAACAATTTAATAAATTTTAAATTATTACGTTTCCTAGATTTTTTAATTGGAACACCCTGTATGTTACTATCCTAAGTTGCACCGTTATTGGTTATCTTTAATTTTAATAAAGGTTTCCATGTATCCATCTTTCTACTTTTGCGGTATTTTAATTTTTATGAATTGCTACTAAAAGACGTTAAAAACTCGTGAGCTATAGATAATTTTAAATTATAGTCTTCTTAATCTCATATAACCTTCATATAAAAATTTTATTGAAGCCACACAAATAATAGAAGATATTGTACTTTATCATAGCAATGAGCCACCCTGTATGTATGTAAACGAACTACTTTACCCAGGTGAGTTCCTGCTTATTTCCTTTAATGCGGCCGCTCTTGCGACGGATTCCTCGGCAAGTCGTTGCTGCTGCAGCTCTCGAGCTCTTTCTGTTTTAATGATTTCCTGAAAATTTTATTTACGTCCTGAAATTTTTCATCGTAAATTATTTTTTTACCTTCAAGTGATTGAATGATCCGGATTGAGGAGGATATCCGGCAATTAAATGACCTCCTCCCGATAATCTGAATGACGGAGTTGGCCGACGTATAGGCTGATTGAATTGTGTTCCGTATTGGAGGTAGGGTATTAAATGTTCTGGACTTATTTTCGCCTTGGGACTGTACGTTACCGTTCCAAATTTCCCTGGCAATCGTCTTCTGGAAATAGTTTTTGAATTCTTTTGTTGTAATACATTTGGAATTAAAAATCAACAGACTTCTTTTGAGAAAAATCCACAAAATTTGTAATTCATATCTTGATATTTCCATAAGATTTGTTCAAAATTAGAAGAATTAATAATAGCTACATTAATAATTCAAGGTTCCAGACTATCCGTGTCCATTTAAATCTGATTTATGCGTGCTTTATTCATATTCAATCTGGATTCGAAAAGTTTCAATCGTTTTGTTTAATTAATTGCGACACCGAATAACAAAAGAATTATTATTTTTGTTCAGCCAAATTGAATCTACAATAAATTTGGATTGGAATTCCAATGAAAGTTACAATAATTGAAAACAAACAAGAATAATATCCTTTAAGCCTGGAGTTGGCTTGTTGTAATACCATCCTATATCGGCCTGGCATGTAATAAATAATAAATCAGCCACCTGTTTGCATAGCAAATACCCAAACATTTATTATTGAATTGACAACAACAGGCATTCGCATATATCTCTGAAATGTGTTTATTTTATAGAATCGTATCTCGAAGTTAATATCACAAAGTTTCTCTCAAGCACGGAACGGCCTGAAGGCAGACAAAGCAATTAAAAGAAAAATCAATGTTTCATTAAGCTTTTTCCATCCAATAAAATTTATTTACTTACCCCCCAATGCTTCTAGAAGTGGCGTAAAAGGGCTGCCAAATATTTTCAGCAAAAGGATCCGGGTACATCGGAAGTTCATTGGTTAGTTCAGCAGCACGTGATTGTCGTTTCGAAAATCTATTTGGAAAAAACATTTCTTTTTAATTGATCTTTAATGTTCTTTAGAATGTTGTTAAATATTGAAACTAAAGTTTAAATGATTGACTTTAATTGCTCAAGTTTCAATTCAATTAGAAACATTCCTAAAGGAGGAAATACACTCAATTTGATTGATTCAACTCAATTAAACATTGTCTTTTCTCAATCATGTGCACTTTAATTGAGCACTTTCATTCATTGGGAAATATCTACGCTGTTCAATTTTGCTGAATCAAGACAAAATCTAATGATGCTCAAAAATGCCATTATCTTAAATATGTATCTTAAAAATCTCATGATACTTTAAAATGGAAAGATCTTAACAACACCTTGAAAATTTATTGGAACTATCTGGATCTACTGGAACGTCCATATCCAATGTAACAGAGTTAAATTTGCTTTATGTACTTTTTCATATTTCTTTTTATGTTATTTTTTTTTATTTATATTAAATCTATTTACTTTTAGCAAAATTTTATATAAATATTTGCCATCCATGTGTATTAACAAATCGATTACCTACCTCCACATCGCTTTTAACTCCTCGCATGTCGGTTCCGGTTGAATGTCGCTTTTGGCAACTTCCCCTCCACTTCTAAATCCTTTACCCCCAGGCAAGCCGTTTGCTAAAGATATTATGCCCCAGTATATCAGTAAACTAACAAACATCTGAAACAAGAAGAGCTTCTTTTAACACATAACACATTGGATTATTTTTCAGCAAAAATAAGGGGAAAGCTCCACTTTCTTGGACAATTAGTTTTTTGCTCCGTAAGTCATTAAGTTTATCATCCGTTCACTTTTAACGGGGTGTTTCTTGTCTTAACAATCCTCCAGTTGGCTAATTTATATTTCCATTATAGTTGACGTAAGATAAAGTAACGATGGATTGCCCTGAAGCCTTCTTCAATCATGCAGGGTTTTTTTGTTTCATATTAAAAGGATTTTTTTTAATATGTTCGAATAACTAGGGCGGATATTAGAATTCAAATTAATGTAAACGTCGTCAATCTTAAATGTCACTCTCAACTCGATTTTCTTGTATATATAATGGTATATAATTGCCATTCAGGCCTCGATGTTTCCTCAAATCCCCCGAATGATTGAGAGACTTCTTGTCTTTGGCTGAATAAACTTACTTTTCATATTTTCTCAATTATTAATATCACTAGTCTATCAAAAATGAAAGCATTCACGATTTCCACATCCAGGAAAATAGGTATTATCTTAAAAGAAATGACATTTAATTTTACCATCCGGAAAAAAAAATTATAACAATATCAAACAACAAAATCTGACGTGAGGATACAGGATCGACATATTGATTTGTGGATAAATCTGGAACGCGTGTTTTCGCAAGCCTAATCTGTTATAATGTTCAATGTTCCGTAGAGTGACAAGGGGTTGAAAGTCCATACATACTAGGACTAGGTAGTTTTAATTTTTATTAAAAGTGTAAAATGAAAAATCTATTATTAGAATTCCATTATCAAAATGAGTATAACGGCATGTGAACGTGATAAATTTTTCAAATTTCAATTGCAAAAATATTTTTATAGAAACTTTACCGAGTATGAATTATTTACTAGGCATTCTACTACAAGTGTCGCCTGTTTTCATTCGTTTTGTACGAGAGCCAAAATGAATTTCTTATGTTCAAGTTCTTCCGTTGTCATTTTTTGTGAAAAATAGGTTTTTTCCTTTTTTAAATTTTCTCTTATGTATAATAAGGGAACTAAGAGGAGCCAAAAAAAAATATATTTTAGGCCAATAAATGAAATAAAATCGCAGAAAAAGTGAAAAAGAAAAAAAAAATTAAGAAACTGACATAGAATATTTGATAAAAATCGATATTGGTGACATTAATGTGAAAAAGGATGAGTATGGACAAGGGATTTGATATATGTATGTCGCTGCAGGATGCGGGGAAACGGATTTCTTAAGGAAATGCTTCTGCCAAAACATGGGTTTATGAATTCACTGAATTTCTTATTGATGTTGTATGTAGTTGTTAAATGGTAAAATTATTTGTATTAAATAACTGAAAATTAACTGATTCTCTTAAAGATCTATAAAAAATACTTATGATAACATGCCTAAAACTAAACATAAAACTTACCATTTTTGATGATTGGCGAATTTTAAATTGATAATAAAATTATAGATAATAGATAATTAAAAAATTAAATAAAATGAAAAATATAATTTGAATGAAATGCGAAAAAGTTTTATAAAACTAGGAGCTGCTTAAAAGTGTCTTCGGCGTAAAGACGTCAAGTGGAACAGGTCGTTAGCAGTTGTGACATCCTCTAAAAGATACCGAATACGTATGAGTCGTTGAGTTCGCAGGAATGTTTTTGAGAGGCTGCGGTGATCGTGTTTGGCGCAAGACTAATTCGCAGAAAATCGGAATGGGCAGAGCCATACCCCGGTTTTGCGCTACGGAGTCTGCTCTGGGGGCCTCTGCCTTTTTCCTTTTAAGATCCCACTTCCTGAAAATGTCGACCGATATGGGCACAAAACTTTTTCCCTAAAATCTAATACTAGAAATCATATAAAACTATTTTCAATGTAAAACTTTACACCAAGAAAGTTTCAGATCTTATGACAGGCGACTCAATTTTAGCATTAATACTAACTTTCTAAAAAACAGTAATATGTAATTAGCCTTTCAATGAATTGAACACACTTTTAGATCCTAAATTAATAAAATATTGCCTGCAAAACATTAGATACCACGGATAGGACGGACTTGTTTCTCAATATTAACAATTTTCTAGAGTTACTATTAGAAGTGATGTTTTGCAACGTAAATAAAACTTAAAATTACTAAAAAGTCGAAGTGACTACAGCCAGGACATATTCAGAATTAAGGAGGCGGAAAGTTTAAAATAGGAGCATTATGCCTGCTAGTATTGAGCGACCAGCTGTTGCATTTTCATTCACAAAACTTTGGTCGATTACGTTGCGTATTCGTAGCAGGGCCGGATCTACCATTCATAAAACTTTTCGTTCATTTATCTTATTTCATAGCTTCAAATTTCTCTTAATTTAACCATTCAACATACTGTAATACAAAACATATTTAAATTTTTCTGAAATTCTCTTGACCATCGGGACTCTTTGATTGAATGATGATTGTTTTTTGCTTGTAATTTTCAATATTATTTGATAACATATTGAATCTCGTTTGACTTTACCAGAACATTAAATCAGTTCGATGGAGAATTGAACGTCAAGATGGACCTAGAGAAATATGTAGTTTCCTTTCCTTCATATGCACTCTTTCTCATAAGAAAAAAATGTTTAATACCCATTTACAAGCAGATGATATCTTAGACTTTTTAAAGTGGAATTTTGCAAATATTTATTGATCCTATTTTAACAATATAAGAATAGGTACCACGAAAAGACGAAGTAGCAATAGTTTAGATAATAAATGAAACCGTTTAAGCCTACATAATGCGCCATTGTAGGCCGTGAAAAGGATCCAGTCCTTCCAAATCCGATTAAAGCTTTAATGGAAAGTGGAGTTCATTAAGACCAATTGTGTAGATTGCGACTGAAAATCAATGTCTCAAGAGGTTTCTAAGACGTTTTAGACAGATATTGCCCGCATTGACTTATATTCAAGTAATTTGATACCTTATCTTATCACCAGACTTAAGTTCTTTCACGTTATAATTGGGTTTTGAAGAAAAAAAATCTATTAAAAAGGAAATTAGGCACTTTTTTAAATGTTAAGCAATTGTAATGCAGAGCGTAGACAACCAAATATTCACCGAACACTTGTAGTGACATCTGTTGACGATCATGAAAAGATTGATTAATTCAATAAATATTAAAAAATTTTAAGTGAAATAAAATAATATTTTGAAATTAGCAATTTATTCTAGAAATATTTGATATTCTGTTTTTTAACTATGGAATAAAAAGTCAGCCAATGTTTCAATAAAGTTTCACTACTTTAGCCCATTTATGTATAAATTTTTTTTCTGTCTACTTATATTTAAGAATAATATAGATTTTAGAAGTTGCTGTACGTAATGTCAACATTAAAATAGGACATACTCGTATGGCATAAATGAGTTAACAATGTTTTAATTGTCTTTCGTTTGTAAATAATTATAAACTTTTCTAATGGGTAGATTTGTAATTGTCAAATAACGTGTGCCTATTTATAATTTAATCAAAGCATGTGTAAGTTAGCACAGTTTTCATGCGGGCTCAAATCTAGATTTTCCATCGTCATCTAAATGTGTATGAAAGTTTTGATTCAAACCGACAAACTGTGTATGCATGAAATATACGCGACCATACGCTATGACTAAATTGCAATATTGTCTTTTCCAATTGATCAAAGTACGTGTTAATTTCAAATTTACGTAGTGCAACAAACCCACATCACAAGTCTAGAGCTTCCATCAACAATAAAATGTGTTCAGTTTAAAGAACTGCATACAGAGTAGATCGTTGAAAACTTTTTACCTAAGTTTTCCTACGTATGAAAATAAAACACTCAAACCCGTCAATTTTTCTTTTTAGAGGAACATAGATTTTTTTTTGTATTTTCTATCAGTTCAACCTTACCGGTCCTAGCAAGATTGTCATTTACTCTCAAAATCTTAAATGGAAACAGGAATCGAGTGATATCTTGTTTCGAAAAGTATTAAATTGTCTTTTCTAAAATACGTACATTTTTCTAGTAGAATTGGTTTTTTTTTGAGAAATGAAAGAAAAAGTCTTTTTCGATTGTACTTTAGCAAAACTGATAACGCAAATTAAAATGCTACTTGCCAATTTACCGTCTTAACGCATATAAATGAAAAAAAATTAATAAACAAAACCGTTTTTTGCGTTTTTTTAGTGCAAAAATTACTTATTTTGTTGGAGATAGCGTAAAAATTATTTCTCCCCTCTTTAAAAGTTTTGTATAAAATTGATGAAAATAGTGAGAAGCTAAAAATCACATACAGTCGGTCGATCGAATCTCAGATAAATAATATTTAATCGATTTTAGTTTAGTCTTGAGCATTGAATGTGTGTGTGTGATGGAGGAAGACACAGAAAGTAAATTCTTTGTAATTTTTTTTTGAAAATTTTTGATTTTCACGTGTTTTGCTTTTCATTAATTTACGTCATGAAATGATATCATGAAAATATTATTCTCTTTATTTTTTNTTCATGAACATTAACATCGATAAAACAGTTTTTATGAAATCATTGATTTTCTACTAATTTCAATTTTTAATTTTTCTATTATGTTTTGTCATTTTCGGTTTTAAAGAATGTTGTCACTGATTTACACAAATACGTATTTCTTAATATGAAAATCGATAATTTGGTTATTAGATGAAGTTTAGTCAGTAAGATTAAATGAAATAGAAGTACATATTTTAATTCATTTTTTTTTTGCTTTATGAGAACACATTTCTAATAATTGTTATTTATTGTCTCGTCATCACGCTGCTGTTTTTTTAATAATTTTTTTCAATAAAATTTAAAATGTAAATGTCATTTGAGCCGTTCAGTTAAACTCAATCAGTTGACAAATATGCTCTCATAATTATGTAATACATGGTAATCGATCGATTTCTTCACAAATTTTCTTAATAAATATCGATACAATGTCTATTAAATATATAATTTGCCAAATTTAGTCTCATATCAAAATATTTGTAGATATTATTGTCAGTAGTTCCATTACAATGTCGGGATGTTAAGAATTTTCTTAAATATCTATTATTCCTATAGCATTAGAGTTTTGAATTAGATTTATTCTGATTTGAACAATGTAAATCCAAATAAATATGTTTTATTCAAAAATTTGTTTTTGCTGTTATAAATATATATTTACTTTGGTGATATCTGAGAAGATATGCAAAACTTGTTGTTTAGATATTTAGTCGGGTAAGATATGTGATATAGCCTATAAATTAGAGTCAGCCTCAAATCAGAGTTAGAACTTACTTTAGTAGTATTTTTTTCCTTTTGTATATAGAAATATTATTTAGAGTATAATATAATAAAATGCACTAAAGCATTCAAAAGTGGCGCTCTAACTTAATAAATTTAAGCCTCTCCCTAGAATTTTTTTGTTTTCCAAGTACAAAATCTGACCTTAACATACATTTATATATTTCAAATTCCATTTCACAGCGTATTTTGTACTGGCCAGCAAAAAATATGATGGGCATATTAAAAAATGTTAACACCATGGATAAATACCACCTCGTTTGGCACACAAAAATATCTTTAATTCTTACACATAACAGATCTTCTCATTGATTTTATTAAAGTAACCAATGAAGCAATCAATTCCATACCAATAAGAATGTCACATGCAATTTTGGACGAGGAGGTATATCACAAAGGTATTTGATAAACGCAATTTCCAGCCTTATAGCAATGTTGTTATCAGATTAATTTATGGTATTTAGTGTCTTTGATTGACTTTAGCACTTAACAGTAGACTAAGTAACGTAACACCAAACGACAAACTTTTCAATAGCAGATGATTTTTCATCTTACTATTACATTAACATTTTTAGTGGCGGTTCATACTTACAAGCTTATAAGAAGTATCCATGATAATCGTTCTGGAAAGAGAGATTGCTATATCAACTATTTTTGATTAGAAAAAAATGGCACAACTTACCTTTCTACTCACTCGAAAGAAATTCGGATCAAATAGACTGGGATGATGATTGTGTATACGAGATCCAGGAGCATTCATTCTTGGATATGGAGTGTAATCAGATACAAATCGCGCTACCTGCCCTTCAGAATCCATTCGGGCTCCTGGTGCTAACAAATCTGGGAACGTAATGATCCCTCCCCTTGGAGTACTAGGATTTTCATTTAAAATCATATCTTTATCATCTTGAATGTCTGACATGTCAGCAGAATACATAGTTTCATGTGGAGCACTCATTTCATAAGAAAAATGATCTGTGGTGTATCGTCTATAATAAATAATTTCTATTAAGTACATACATTATAATTTTCATTCCTAACTAAACAAACATCATAAATCATAAACCCAATTCTAAATGCAAATCTGTCAAATAATTGTCAAATATTAATCATTATCCCGCAACCCGTTGCGATTTAATTCAGTTAGCACACGGGTTGACAGTTTATAAGGAGCGGAGATTAAATTGTTATATTATTGAGTACCCTTTTTGGAAGATTTCCCCAGAACACCATTTCCATAAGAGGAAATTGTAAATTTGAATAAACGTATTGAAAAAATCAGGTCAGATTTCGGTACATGATGTAACTTGAACTTACATCGTTCACGAGGAACAGTGATTACCAGGCTATCGATTTTACTTCACGAGTGAAATAAATGTGAATATAGGGAAAATTTGATGAAGAACTTAAACTACGTTCTTTTCGAACGTCAAACTACGAGATACGTTTAAATTTAAACTCCGAAATCAATTTATAATTTTCCTTTATACATAGCATTTGCTAATTGCATCCAAATATTTCCTCTGAAGCTCTATATAAGTTTGTCATCTAAGTTTCATAAAGCCAGTTCAAAAGTCTGTACAGTTCTATTCAAAATAAAATTATAAGCTGGATTAGCAAGCATTGCTGAAACAGTATGATCAGCAATTATGCACGTTTACGTTATTTTGCACGAAAAGCAGTTTTAATTTTTTTTTAGACAGTATTTGATAAAACAGTAAGATGTTCTGAAAAAAATCGTGTACAATTTCTGCAGACTAGTCGCCATATGCAGTCTATCTGAAGGAATAAGTTTTGCGATGTCCTGTCGGTAAATTTGATTTCCTACTTTTTGCGGCAAGATGTTATGAAGTTTTACCAGCAGTAAGCCAGCATTTAGAAATTCTTCTCTGGCTTGTTCAAAGCGGCTTAAAAACTACGGGTAGCAAAGTAAACTCCTTTATGCTATTGTTCTAAAAAAAAGCAACCTTGTAATTTTTCTGAGAAATATACTATGTATTTATAAACTTCGATTCTGCAAAAATAATTTTTCCAACAGCATCTACTGTCTATTTTCAGTAATCTCGAAAAATCCCGCACCGAAATCCGAGAATTAAGACGAACAACGGGCTTGTTGAAAGTACACATCAGAGACAGATGTTCGAGGCTCTCATTCATGTGCCAAATTTAATTAGAGTCAACAGGTTCTGTGGACCTAACTGTCATATTTAAATAAAAACTAGATGTAGCCCAAAATGCCAAGTTCCATTAACAGATTGCTTTACGTAAAAGTGAACGTTACAATAATGACAAAAATGGTTTTAACTGATATCCCGAATGCGCTTCAAAATTTAGATCTAATATTCAATTGAAGTTTGAAAGGTGGTTTAATTGAATTCTAAGTGTAATTCTTTCAGACATAATGACATAAATGTTCTACCAAAGTTTTCAATTTACTCAAACTTTTAATATATCGATGACGCAAATAATCAATCAAAATTCCTGGAAGAAATGATTCTCGATATATCAAAATTCTAGGTCGAATAACTACGTATTCTGAAAAGTTTTCACTTAAAAAGTTAGCGGGAAATTTTCTGGATAAAAAGAGCTATTGATTTTCCAATATAACATGGCTGCTCCTACGCTAGCCGCCTTCTAATCGGTTTTAAGGTAATAGTATTTTCATATTGTAATACTCAGCGCCATGTTGCTCACAAAGCCGCCCACCGCCTTCAATTTCAATGCGACAGAGATATCAACCAAAATGTGCGGTACAAAGCGATCTTTTTTTTTAATAAATTTGTCCTAGCTGGAAATGTCATACGAAACTATTTAATATCGAATTTGTTAACGTGTGCGTAACTAATCAGCTTTGTTTTAGGTTAGTTATTAAAATGTGGGCGCAAGTTAAAATCGAAACATTGGGTGGAGCTTATTATAAATCTGTTTATTCCATTTGGGCGACCAACAAAATTAGAAATGGGGGTAATTTAAAATCAATTTAAATTTTAACATTCAGTTCTCATTCTTTAACCACCCCCGAAATTAGAAGTGGGATCATGATAAATACTTAATAATTACAGAATGGAGAATTTCCACTTTTAAACGAAATGAGGAAGTCGTTTAGTTAACCCCGGGATGCCTTCGTCATTCACATTGACGCTCTTGAGAAATTTCTACAACTTTAGTTTTAACCACCCCCGCAAAGAACTCGTCTTATTTTGTCTCAAATAGTTGCTTTTCCACTTAGCTCAAACATTTGTCTAGTAAAACGTTTTTTTACGATAGAAAACATCTTTTGTTACGTTCTTTTAAATTTTAACGCTTGCTCAATTAACTAATCCAGATTTAATCTGGATTTAACAGTGGAAATCCCCATGGCCAATAATATGTTGACTAATCCATTTAATTGAATTCTTAGTGTCATCGTATCGATTCTGTTTAAATACTCCAGGTTAATTAAATTTAGCGTATATATCGGGTGGCTCATTAGTTTGAAAAAGTACCATTTCTTTTTTAATTACTGTAATTAAAAAAAATTTAG
>JABRWK010000013.1:1288890-1308994 GCA_013372445.1 Hypothenemus hampei | reverse complement strand
GTTAAAAAAAGACACAATAGAATTAATAAAAAATATATCACATTTTTATTCCTTTTTTTCCTTTTTGAAAAGAGAGAAAAAAACTTTTTTCTTTTTTTTTCCCCTCTCTCCCTCTCTATGAGCAAAATCCCAAAATAAAAAATCAAAAAAAGAAAAGTAAAAACAATTAGTTTTATGTAGTAAGTAATGTCAAAGTTTCAGACTAAAAACTATTCTACAAAATATAACATGCCTAAAAATTAAACTAGCTTCGTTCGACAGGATGGTCCAAAAAAGAATAGTACATAGACCAGAAACGGGTTTCCTAAGAAATATTGTTAATTGGTTCAACAACTCTAGTTCAAAAGTCAATATTTTTTAATTAAAATAGATCTACTTATTGATGATTGATAAGAATGACCATTTCCGAAATATGTAATCCCATTTGAAGTAGTCAGTTCTCCTCACTATACTTTATTTATTATTCAAAAAATGTTAATTTTTTCGAGACAGTTTTGATTAAAACAAAACAGAAACCTGATAAATAGCCTACAGGCATTCCTCCGCCATTGAAGGAGTGGGGAGTATGAGAACTGCGCCAACCGAAAAGCTGGTAATAGCTCTGAAAACCTTTGAGTTTCAGTCATGTTGAAGGGAAGGAAAATACATAAGCGTGAGTAGTAACCATCAAACCTATGTGGCCAAAGTGTCATCGTGGTTCTAATAAGACAGACAATATTGAGGATCCTTTATACCATGGGAAATACAATTATTAACGGAGGTGGTGAGAGTTGTATCAAAAAAGACAAAACACCTACTGGAAATGAATAAAAACATAAGACCTTTAGGGTGCATTTATTCAGGCTCGAACCTGTCGAGGTACTCAACTACTTAATAAGTGAATGAAAAAAGGAAGGACTATATGTATATCTGAAATCAAAACTTATTAAAAAAAATTATAATACTGAAAAAAAACATTATTACGTAAGAAATTCTGATCTTTGTACTATTGACTAATGACTTATGAAACACTCTGTAGATATTCTTTTGAGTACGGAATTTTTTTAGCATTTTTAGGTAATATTCTGTTTTATTTATAACTACGGAACATTTACTAATAGCTAACTTTGATAAGATATAATTGTGTAAATATTGCATGAATATTCAATGGTTCATTTTTCGTCTGGCGACCATCGTCAAACCATGGCATGTTAAACGGGTTCTTCTAATGACGTTAAAATCGGTTTCTTGGAGATGCAATTAAAGTGAAAGGCTCCCAGCAAACATACAAAGATAAAATCCGAATAGGCATAAACGAGGTATAACATACAGATACATTATATAGAAAATGTTTGAATAATAAACGAGAGAAAACCAAATTATTACAAAAGAATAGTTCCGCAATCAATATATGTACTTCATATGTACATTTATTGCTTTGGTTTATTTATTAGGCATGTATTCGGAACTTAATCTTATAAAAAATATATCACACTTTAAAATACATAAAACGGTGAAATTTATACAGGATGGATTATAAATAAATGTTTGTTGTTAAAGGTAATACATAATAGTTTATGAGTAGTGTAAAATAATGTCTTGGATTACTTAACAAAGCCATTACTTTTGATCAACCCTGTATAATGTGCAGTCAACCATTATTTCCAACACAACAATTTCTTCCACCATTTTTTTCGTTCGTTCTCATCCCGTCGTTTCAAAGCTGAAATGATGGCCTCGTCGAAGGCCTTCTTTAGGTGATTGCAGGTCTTCGCTGAAGTTTCCACATACGTGGCGTTCAGTCTTCGGGCTAGATTTCTAGCTTTGACCAATGGAACGGTTATTTGACGCTGAAATCGAGAAACCCAGATAAGAATCTGTGATATAAGGAGGGTGGAGGCCGTGTTCCTCATTTTTTCTCCATACCTGTCGTCTTAAATTACTGAGGGTCTCGTGGTCATTAACTAAATCGGCTTGACATCCGACCAACACCACAGGTACTCCCAATCGAGTCAGTTCATCTGCCCATCTTTCACAGGCCGATTCAAACGAGGATGGTCTCACTACTGAGAAACATAACATAAAAACATCGGCACCTGGATAACACAGACGTCTAAGTGGTCCCCCTAAATTATCCTGAAATTATTTAAATTTATTTATCAATTCTTTATGCAAAGTATTATTTATGACTTTCTTCGTAGATTTTCGGGAAAAAAAAACCGGTCAAATTCGAATTTATTTAAGATATTTTTTTTACTAATTGTAATACGTATTGTATAATACAAGGTGATCTGAAGAAGAAAAAAGACGTCGCATGACTTTTTTTTTAATGGACGCGCGCTAGTTGCCTCTGTTGAACCTGTTTGCGTTGGTAGTTCTAATGTCATTTTGTAATCAAACGGATGAGAAGTTCGTAAATGATTCTAGATTTTGGATTTTTTCAACATTCCTTTGATTATTCAGGTTTTTTTTTGTATCATAACTTTGCTATTTTATTTTATACTACGAGCATTGAGAATTACCTATTCAAAAAATCCCTCAAAATAACTTTAAAATTCAATCTTCTCTCTTTCGTAGTGATCAACATTTTGGAGAATTACCCTGCATTTTTTTTATTTAAAAGAAGAATCATGACAGTTTTAATTTTTGATAAAAACAAAAGAAAAATATATTTTGTTGTCATGGAAATGTAACTGTTCTGTTGTTTTCTATATGACGAAGATCTACTATATGTATGTATATCAGTACTCCCTCGTAAATTGACAATTTAAATATTGTTTGTAGAATATTTAAGAGACTTTTATAGTCAAGAGTTACTTATGTAAAAAAATAACAACAATAAAAAGTGATATTAGAAGTGGGTTGCATGGCTTTAAATTTCACTAAAATTATTATATTACATTCAATCATTAAAGAGTTCAATTAAAGTTTGAATTAAATTGAACACGTTCTGGCTTTATAAGTTGACACAAAATTACAATACAAACAATAATCAGACGTTTCACTATAATTTTAAATATAAAATAAACCGTTTCCCTGAATTTACATGTTCTTTTGAAATTTGCTCGAAAACTAACATTTTCTTTTTTAAAATGCGTCGTAACACTTTCCTTCTATCTCAGCAAAACGATTCCTGGTTCCTAATAGATTGGTTTGTTGGTAGAACTAATTATCTCCTATGTGATGAATATGATTCTAAAAAATTATGGTGGCTATAAAGTTCGCTAAAGCACGTGCTCAAAATTCAACGCTTTAATAAAATATGCAAACGATTTTACCTATTATTAGTTTGAAATAAAATATTCATAAATTATGTTAAATGAAATCAGTTTTATTTTATTTCTTGTTTGTCCTAGAAAGTCATTGTTCACAGAATTCTAAGCGGTATTATCGGACGTATACGCCTTAAAAATTGTCAACAATTTTCCCCATTTTTAGATAAAAACGAATCTTAATTGATTTTAGGAATTTTCGGTTTAAATCAAAAGGTTTTATAGCAGAATAGTTATTGACTTCATCATTATCTCGACGAATATAACGTCTACACCCGGCTACATAAAATGAAACTCACGGAGCGACCCGAAAAACCGTTCTTTTGTAAAATGGAAAGAGATAAAAGCGAGTGATAAAACCAGTTTTCGTTTGTGCACCAAAAATCGCAAAATTTTCGCTCGGAAAGAAGGAAAAAAAGGAGATCACCAACCACAGGCAAATATGCAATGAAAGAAATGAAAGGTAGACTGAATTGAGAATTACGAATAACGATATTATAATCAGGCATGATTTTACCGACCATAAACTTCTTCATACTTAAAAATAAGTTATCGTTTTAATCTTTCATCTTCAAGTTCTATTTCGAGCTTTCTATAATAAAACCTTCGAAAGAACATTGTGATTCACCAAGAAATTGCATTGCTCATCCAGCTTTAAATACTGATTAACATTTTTATCAATATACTCTATCACTTAAAACAACCAAATTACAATTTTAATGAATAAACTTAAATTTAATTGGTCATCTAGCAAGAACATATGCAATTCCCTTAATCCTAATTGCGTTAATTATAAGTTCGTTCCTTTAAGCTGCAAGACAATTATTTTGAGCAGTGTATAGAACAGTTAGCAGGTTTCTCGTAGGTACCTAAAATAACCGGTAAAAGCTCTTTGTTCGAATTCATAACAAGTGTTACTTGACCACCGATGAGGTTTCGTTGTTTGGCATGAGCTTATTCCTTACAATGGCCGTAAAAACTGTTTATAGCATTTCTATTTACATCTAAACTAGATATTAACGTAGGAAAAACAAAGGTAATTATTATATAGATTATAAGGTCTTGTTAGTGAAATTGCTGATTCATTAATAAAAGGCACGGAAAGATAATAAATTGTTGTTATCAAGTAGAAACTTGCACCGCGGACATTGGCGTTTATTGAAACACGCGTGTACACTTTCTCGTCGAAGATTGAAGATAAGAAGAAAATCGTAAACATTTACGTTTTGATTTATACAAGTACCGCTTCTATTATCACTTTATTGCTATTTGGATTCTTGATTTGAAGATAAAATAGGAAATAAAACCAAGTTAATCGAAAGTGGACTTAAAAGCGAGGCATTATTACCGAAAAGTTAATATTGGTTCATCTTTAGATAAAATGAAATCTTTTATTTTTCTAATAGAAGAACTGACTGGTTTCTAAGATCGGACCATTCGAATGATTAAAATCGATTTCTTTTTCTTACCTCTCCGGCTGTATCACAAATTTCCAGTCTAATTGGTTTTTCATCAACTTGTACGTCCACTGAAACAATAAAAAATACATATGGAAATCACTCTTTTTTATAATATTTACTGTTTAATCAAAAGTTTGGACAAAAATGAAAATAACCAACCATAATAATCAATCTCGTCAACATTGATTACCATAAACTAGAAGGATTTGTTATTGTAAAGAAGTGTCATGAATTTGATTGGACGATTTATTGCTTAAGAACGGATCTTTAAATTATGCTGAATAGATAGTTTCCATTATTCACATCCAAATGAATAAAAAACATGAGATATAGCAAATGATGCTCAAAGGCGAGGCGAGAAAAGAAGTAGGAAGTCAAGAAAAGACGAATCAACCCACTGTGAAAAAAACCCTAGTTAAGCTCTTTGAGAGCATCGTGTGTCATATTTCTTCTGGATTCTAATACTCATATGCCAAATTGTTAGTTTGTGGAGTAAAATTGTCAACAATGACCGATTATTACCGTACGACATGTACTCATAATTGTAAGTCATCAGCGGTTGCCATCTTTTGCAGGATAAGATCCATTAAGCACTGCTCAGAATTCATCAGTTTAGTTTAAGAAATTTGCTTGCTTTCATGCAGAACATGGATGTTGCTATAAAAATCTTTATCTGTCCGAAATCTATTTGTTCCAACCGTAAATCCCCAAACTTATTCCAGGAGGTTGATCATACTTTTTACTGTGGAAGTCTAAATGTAAATTTCAGTCTTATATATAAAGAATTGTTAACATTGTGAGCCACTTAATCCGCCATTTCGTTGTCCTCAATTCATTGATACTCAATACCCATGTAAGGTGACCTTGTTCGTTTATATGAGTATTTCCCTAGGCTGCCTGAAATCCAACGTATGCCTTAATGTTACCCTATATGGATCTAGAGCTTTTAGTGCTGCTTGATTGTCAGTATAATTGTATACATACTATATTTTATGCATCTCCGGCGTTATGTTGCTGTAGTACTCTACATGGTATTTCTCTTCAGTACAAGAAGCTCAGACACATATTGTAATATTATAATATGTATGCGGTCTTTTTCCTACATCTGCAGGAAGCCTACTTATCCTTCTCCACCAGCTGGTGGAGAGGCAGGTGTCTCAACATATCTTCTGTTCCCACGGTCCCTATAGTCCTAGGAGCTACCAAGCGGCGAATTTCTGCAGGCTTGTTAGTCTATTCCTGGAGGCGACTTCTTACTCATGGTTGTCAATTATACTGTGCTCTTATAGACAACTCTCGGTCCCACCACTGTTATCTATGTGTCTTCTACAGGCTATGTCTTGTAGTTGTCTTCAAATGACTACTTTCTATGTATGAAGGAAAATACAAGCCAAGCATAAGAAGTAGAATCTAAATTTGGGAAAAAACTGGAAACTTTTTTTATCACTAGGTGGGTGCTTGAAAGAGGGCATGTTCTTTATTATACCAAGTATGCTGAGTACTTTTAGATAAAAAAACATGATTTGTTGTTTTTGGTTGATTTATTAGTGAAACAGTAAATTTTTTAATTTTTAGTTTATGCTATTAACTAGATAAATCCAATTTTTCTGTTGGAAAATATGAGAGAAATTACAAAATGCACGTTTCGGCCCATTGAATTGTTGAAGTGGCTGAACTCTTACTGGTCGCTGACACCTCAAACCCCCTTCTTGTTAATGCAGCTTAAGAAACACAAACTCCACTTGCATACCTGACCACTGTGTGAAGTTACGCAAATGTAAATTGGTAAAATACCTTCTACCATCAGAATGACTAATGCCTGTTCTTGCGGTAACCAAACTACATAGCTTGACAACAATGAACAAGACAAGGTTCTTTCTTGGAACAAAGATAAGCAAATATTATTTTAAGTGTTATTTAATATACCTATCTAATCATGCTCGCCATGTATGAATCACCATTAACGTTTTAATAATTGTGCAAAAGTAATTTGAATGCATTTTTTCGATAAAGCTAATCACATCGATTTCAAAAGAATTTTAATGATTTTTTTTAATTAAATTAATTATGTTTAATGGAATGGTACAACCTATGTATTTTACATGGTCGTTTGAATGTAAAAATGACCATTAGAAAGTAAAATGTCTCGGTTATTACTACAACTTCTATAATAGGCAAGATTTTACAACACGTTATTGTTGCACGCAATTCGGTTGAACAATGAACAGGTAGGAAACGACTCGAGTGGAAGTAAAAATTGTTTATTTGAATAAAATTACATACACGAAAAATAAGTAATAAATTAGGACCTGACCTTACTGGCCTTTATAAGGTCCTGTTCAATAACAGAAACTTTCCGAAAATTTCAAATTAACTTGTTGTTTACTATTTTACATATCATTTTTATTTGTGAGATAACATTTAAAAATAATACATTGCCTATTCTATATACTAAACTTTAAAAGGACGTACCTGAAGGGCGGGCAAACTACAATGCATTAGTTAAGGTTAGGTTAGGTTAGGTTTTTCGGTGTTTATTGAGACCTTTTTAGTATCACAGACCCAAACGAACAAGTGAGATTTTCTACCTGTCCTGAGGACATGATGTACCTTAACTTTTAGGTGCGAAAACATTATGTTTAGGTTGGACACCCGTTGTTTATGATTCAGCTTCTCTAGGTTAAACAGTAATTTTTTTCATACGGTTTCTATCTTTTTCAAAATCTACTGTCATTAATCAGTTGCGTTCACTCCATTTCCAGAGATTCTTCAGGTGTACAAATAGCAATCTAACAAGAGCTCTGTGGGTGTATTTTTCCAATCAATCCGGAAGTTTGTTGGGGTTCGAAAGAAAAAAATACGACCTCTTCACCAAAGCAGACATTACGGTATTTCATGTGTCAGAGTACACGTTGAGAGTGAGTTTTTTTCGCCCACATCCATCGTCCTAATCGTAGATTACGTTTTATACATTGTATATTGAATGTAATACTTTCGTAAGATAAAGTATGCTGCTCAACAGTTGAAGTAGATGTTGTTGTTTCCTCAGATAGAGCCGTATCTCTGATTTAAACATGAACACATTAAGCCTGTGATAAAAAAAGGAATTCAATTGCAACAATTATTTGTGGAGACTTTGAACGTTTGTGTTGAGAAAAGGTTGTCTTTGTTTCTCAGAGAGTTACAATTCAATCATGCATCAAGTAATTGTCAACAAGTAATCGCTTCGATAACTCCAGTTTAAAATCGACTTATGGTTCCAATTGCAAGAAGAACCTGTATATTTGTGATTGAAGAATATACTGTAATCTTTTTCATCAAACTTTTGAAAAAGTGATTTCTATTTAAACTCTCATAAGAAAGTTGTATGCTATAGTTTAGAGTCAGAACATGTGCAACTACAATGAATCAGAAGGCTGTTAGTTACCAGCAAGCTCTAAAGCTTATTCTTTGAAATTTGTAAAATTGACAGCATTATTTTTACTGATAAATATAGATTTCGTTGAAGAATGGAGCAGCCACTCTATATATCTAATGTCAAATTTATAATTATGGATGTTCATTAATTGTTCAGCACAGTTTGAAGTAGAATTGATAATAAGAAGAATCACGTGGTGCAAAATTTTTAATTTCTATTCAGGAGTGGCGCCTATTTACCAAGCAAGCAAATTTTCAATCGTCCGTTGCACTTTAACGCACGTTTTCGCAATTATCTAATCGCTCGGAACGAGAATGCGCTAAGCCTCTGAAAAAAGTTCCCATTATTTCCCATAGTATTAGTTAGATTATAAATTACAAAAAAAAACATCTGCCCATGTTTATAATTTCAACTTCCATTGATACTTTTTCCATGAAACTTTAATCCAAAACTCGTAAAAATTCAAATATATTTCACAGCTTTTCACCTGTGAGTGACTGGTAATGTTACGAAGTGCTTTCTAAAACTGAAAATACATCATCTCTAGATGGAACAGCTTTAAAATCCACCCCTTTATTTGCACTGACGAAATGAAATGCACCCTTGAGCAAGCCAGGGGTGCAAATGATAACACCCGCAACAGACGGTGGGTTACCATTTTTTGTTTGATTGATGGGCGATGGGTCAATATTTGTCGATAAACTTCAAGAAATTATCCATTATGTTTTTTTTTCTCCATAATTAAACTATGTATTTGTCACCAATTTAATTCTGTTTATTCTGGCTGTGACTTATCTTTTGTTTCAAAACAAAAAAAATATATATGTATATTATCAGCGTGAGAATTAAAAATAGGAGAATTGATTTGTTAATTAAGAAGGTTGCCAGTCGCTTGTATCAATTTTCAATTGTTTTAATGCTCATACAGTTTTTTATAAAACTTTTTACCTATTTAGTTTCATTAATTTATAATAATTTATCTTTTAAAACAAAAAAAAAGTCCTTAAATTTGCCACTTGTTTAGAACAAATAGCAACAATTACAAACTTTTTCTTTGAAAAACATGTTTTAGAACATTTTGAGTGAATTTCTATCGCAAAAAATGTCTAAAATACTAGTATTGTTATTATTAATAACCGTGGGAATTTATAAATATTTCCATACTACTCTTAGCAGGAAAATGGTACTACGGAATGCAGTTACATAAAAAAGTCCGTTGTCAGAATACGATTAAATTTTAGTCGCTTTTCTCTCGTATTATAATTTTATATTTTATTATTCATGAGACACCGGCAGCAGGACATCGATACCTTTAAATGTTAGTGTCAAATATCCGCAGGATATTACTATTTTTCTATTATCACTTAGGAAAAATCAGGAAAATGTTTGCTTGAAAAGTTCCTTGACCTATGGAGTTTCGGATAAGCTGCATGCTGGAACCGTTATAAAAAGCGTGCATCTTTAAAAAAAAGCCATTAAAAGTCTACTATTTATGCACCACTGAGTATCTATAATGGTACCCAGGTATAGGGCTTATGATAGAACCAACAAACCATAAAGGCCTTGTTGCCAGCTGGAACTTCGGTACCCTTATACTGATGTACTTAAAACTGTGAACTTGGCATCGTTGTACTGGAGCAGCTGGTATTCGGAGACGAAAACCCGTTCCAAATGCCAATTCAATTTCATAGGCGGTTTTCTCATTCACGAATAGACCTTGTGCTCAACGAAAAAGCGTCACCTTGGATTTTTAAGTCTTAAAAGGGTTTGAACAAAGGTCGTTTTTACATTTTCCGCATAAGGAAAAGCTTAAGATCCAATTGTAAGTTCTTAAATAAGGTCTTTGGCCTTACCACCGACAACCTTAAAAGCCCGTTTTTGGTTGTATCTTTTTTCGACCATCGATTGATTCAATTACATAAAAATGTTGTTGCCTGAAACTGAGACGTTTATTGTTTATATCTAATGGAACCATCTGGAACCTGACAATCGGTGTCACGACCCCAATTGACACTACAGTCAATATCCAGGCGATAAAGGTGTTTAACCTCGCTCAATGACATCATCTCTTATTAAAATAAATTAAAATTAACGAAGGAAAATTGCAGTTTTGAAATCGTACGAGTTACTGTAGGTTGTTCATGTAATTACACCAGAAGACAGTAGTTAATTGAGTGTTCAAGGCTACTCAAGGATTCTTAAATGATTCTAACATATAGGCAGTAGGTATTTATCTAATATCATTATTATATTTAAATGTTAATAAAAATAATGAGTTAATGGCGGGCCAGTCCGCTGGACGGCGGCAACTCAGCTCGACCTCCTGGTGTACAAAGATACCGAAAGGCCGTTCGAAGCTACGCGGTAAAGAAACACTTTTTCTTCTTCATGTCAGTAGCGCGGAGTGGTGAGGTGGGACGAAATGCAAAAGGTAACCAACAGGTAAAAAACAGTGCCGTACACGTTTAACGAGAATTATCACATAACATATCCGTGTTCTATTACATACTAGGTTCCTGGAATTTTAGATTTAGACGCATTGAGAGAGAATATGCGTCTAGAATTAAAAAAGGAAAACAATAATAATTGCTCTCGATCATTTTTCACTTGGAAATGAAACATGATTTCATAAAAGAGACGTCAGAATGATTAATTAGCCACTATGGAAATCGGATATGTGGCGTTTCAAAAATAAAATAACGATTACTTAAGCATGTACCTACATAATGCAATCTCACGTATGATCATTACCTACATGGCACCATATCTTTATTGGCAACCCCATTATTGGAGTGTATATTTTGCATTCAATCCACTCTGAGAGTGGAAATGTTTTGCACAATGAACCAATTTCTGGCAAAGCTATTAGGTATCTCTGTTTGATTTGAACACAATCAAACTTTGTTGAAAATTTTACTAATGCGTTCTTGAAAAATTATTATTGCTGTTGCATTTGTTTCTATGCCAATTAGGACAAGGAGATCACCATTTATCTTGAACTAATTG
This sequence comes from Hypothenemus hampei, assembly GCA_013372445.1. Taxonomy (NCBI): domain Eukaryota; kingdom Metazoa; phylum Arthropoda; class Insecta; order Coleoptera; family Curculionidae; genus Hypothenemus; species Hypothenemus hampei. The sequence goes on along the minus strand of JABRWK010000013.1, from coordinate 1,297,859 downwards.
AACAAAGATAACGTCTACTTGCATTACTATAGAAAACACAAATATTTTGATTGACCATATTTAAATGGGGAAATTTTCACGATTTTTGAATCATGTATCAAAAAATTGTAGGCTCATAGAGAAGGGTACCGCGCCACTTTAGTAAAAATTATAATAAAGCAGACAAGTAATGACGAAAAACATTAGGATAATTCGAAACAAACTAAAGAGAAAGTACCTTAGTGACCGCTTTACTGTGTTTAAAATCAAACTTTCTTTTTGTTTTCTTTTTAATTAGAAATCGGGACGAAAAACTAGACAGAAATAATAGCTTTGCAAACGCTGATTTATAAAAAGTGCATTTCTTAAATGCTGTTTTAATCGATTGTTTTCTTATTTTCTATTTTATATCAGAAGATTTTTTTCCCCTTTGGAGACACCACTGTTTTTGGCCAACAGGTGTGCGAGACCTTCGTTTCAAACTGAAGAAAAGGTGGAAGACAAAACGGAAAGGCCGTTATGGAGCACCGATCGAAAATCGTGCTTTTATCGACGACTATCTTGCGTGCTCTTTCAATTTACGTCTTGGTGTGATCCGCTTGCTGTGCGGCTGTTTCACATTTACTTAAAAAAAATACAGCAACCCCTCTTTTTATTGGATATTTTTTTGAATTTTTCAAAAAAGGAAAACTCTAAAACAGACCTTATACCTTTTTATTGTTAGTATTAGATTATTCAGGTTTCAGACAGACTTCCATCATGTTCTAAGATGACCTTCTGTTAGATGAAATTCCGTGCATGGTCAATGGGTTTAAGGTCAGGTCAGTGCACAGGCCATGCCAAACGAAGAATAATTTATTCATAGTGTTAATTTTTAATACCTAGTAAAAGTGAAATTTACTCACACCGCAATCATAGAAAACTGCTCTTTCTGCTGATTTTTTTTAAAGTTCCGGAGCCAAATTGGTAAGCTGCCCTGTCTCATTTTACTTTATCGTCCCGACTTGGATTCATGTGATTTGTTTTTCATACCTGAGATCGAAAAGAAACTTCGCAGGTGGCGAACATCTCCGGAAATCGAAGGCAATCACAAAGAAAATGTACTATGAATGTTTATTATACATAGTATAACAGATGGTTTTAGTACATGAATAAATTTATTGAATTTTAGAAAACAAAAGTAAAGTTTCAATTGTTTCAATTTATCAAATAAATTTTCAGAGTTACCATTGTATTTTAAAGATAATACAACTGATTTTTGGGAATATAATTTTTTCAAATAAATTTTTAATTTTTTTTTCAAAAAATACCAAAAGAAAAAATGTAGCTTTTTTTAAAATTTTTATTTTTAACAGTGACCGAACCTCCTCTAAATATTTTATATTTTTTATGACAATATTTTCGATAGTAGCGATCGAAATTAAATTATTATAAAGATTAGGAAAAATGGTACTTTTTAATAAGAATTTATGGTTGACGAACATGTTGCAAATATAAATAAAATATTACGTATTACGTTAATAATAAAATATTATCGCGTATAACATTAAATATATGATAAATTGGAAAATCGTGTTAAATCTTAAATTTGCTGAAAATTATCTTTAAATTTAGGCCTTGAAAACGAGGTCGTCCAAAAAACAACCCATTAAGTACTCAAATCGGGTATTTTTAACTATTTTAATTGCAATGAATCTATAATACGTTTATTGAAATTCCATTACGTAATGAAAAAAACGGTGTAAAGAACATTTCAAAATTCTTACTTTATTACAATTATTAAATTTTACGATTCTGAATTGTCTAAAAATCACGTCATTAATGTCTTTTCAAATATTTTTATTTTATGATTGAATGTGTTACCAACCCATCCATTTTTGTCAACCTGTTATAAACAAATGTATGTATTTTTATAGCGAAATCAATTCTTTAAAATCCAGTTTGCGACCAGGTCTGTGTTATTGAAAATGTTCTTTAAACGCTGTCCGGATTATTAACGAAATGTTTTTCAGAAAAATTGTATGAATGTAATAAATATTCAGTTATTCAGTTGCAATTTAAATTGTTTGCCATTTAATTAAGACTGAACATATCTTATTCAGGCTTTCATAAAATTCTTTTTTTTTTTTTAATTTAATTTCTTTTTTAAAGTTTAACTTAAAATTTTTCGTTGGAAATCGGATTTATATGCAAAAACTCAATAACAATTTATTCATAATTACGTTTCATGCTATTTTTAAGAGATTCCAAGAGTCGACACGAAAAACAGGTTTTATTTATTATTAATTATCTTGCGGTGACTGTTTCTATACCATATTTGGCTTATGTCTTCTTCCCTTATTATCATTTTGTTTGTCTTGATTGATGTATGTTTTCTACATAATTGTTTACTTACTGTCGATTTTATTATATGTATTTTGACTAAGTTTTTGTGAATTTTAGCCTTGTAGGTACAATGAAAGTCTACTTACACTAAAAACTGTTGAACTTTTTTTAAAAGTCCAACTATAGAGACATGTGAACAAGAAAAATCATTAAAGTTAATTAAAGCGACTGAAGTAAGTATTTATGCACAAATTGGTTTACACATAAATTTGTGAACAATGAGTGTTGTCGTTTTTCTTTGGGGAACAAAATTATTTGTCGATGGTATTTGAAACCGCTCACGAAGTACAGCCAAAATCGTAATGACATTCCCGTTCTTAAACAAGATCAGATCAGATTTACTGTCATGCAATTTTTGTATCTTTCGAACTACGTATTGAATAAGGCTCTAAAAGATCGAAACCTTTTGAGTTATCTTCTGAAATATCATCTTTAGGAAACGTTCTTGTATGTAATTTTATAACTAAGTCCTTAGAGATATCAAGAATCTTTCAACGTAGTGCTATAACTCGTTTGATCGTTACTTTTTCCCATTTGACTGATTTTTCTCATTTTGAACTTCTAAAATTGTGCAGAACGGAAATGAATTGTGCTCCTAGATAGGGAAACGAAAACAGTCTAAAATTGAAAATTTACAGTCTATGACTTGCAAACAAGGTCGTGCAACGAATATAAAGGCAGGTGAAATGATAATTTAAATTGCGAAACCGTTCAGGAAAGCGTTTTTTTTCGCATTTCCTTATCGGGACACACAAGGCAAGGTGTTTCCTTTCGATTGTTTGCAAGAGGTTGTGGCTAATTATCTCTGGCACGATGGGTCATTACGATGGCAGTTGTTACCAATATTTTTAAGGCATAGCCCTAATATCATTAAGAAGACAACCCATTATTTACACTTGTTTGCACATCAGATCATTGAGTTGGAAATATGTGTTTCTTCACCGTCATCATCTCTAATAAAGTAAATTCTGTTGCAGGATGAACCAGACTATTGCAATCCTCATGGTAATCCAATTCCATTAAGAGATTCTAAGACGTGCTTTCATATTTAATGACGATGGAATAACAAGAAATGGGCCACCAGTAGCGTTGTGATTGATTATAAAGCACGTCTAGAAAACAAATTCCAATAATTAATGTTAGGTTGTCTCGACGGTTCGTATAATGTTTTTTTCCAACAATTGTTGGAATCCAAAAAAAAAGCTATCGGATCAGTTTGTTATCCAGTTATCCATGTGAATTTCAAGGTGAAGTTATTGCGAAATTGTAGAACGACGATGGTTCGAATTACATGTATTAGTTCAGACACAAAGTTCTTCATAATAGGAAGACAGTTACATTATGGTGAAATATTGGAGTTTATGTGTGCTTTTCAGAAGACCAAAACTTAAGTGGTATCCAAAACGTGCATGACAACACTTTTTATAACTACTCGTGAGATATTACTTTTCTGATTTTTATCAATACAATCAAAAGTTTTACTCTTATATGTTTAAAACAAATATTTTTCATATAGAAAAGTACATTTTCAATGAAGTGATTTACGACATTGCCACCGCCACCATAAATGCCACATATTTATTTATGTGACGTTCAACTTTTATTGTTATCGATGGGTATATTCATTCGATTCCTTGACTTACCATTGTAGTTATCGTAGGCCGTAGGCACATATTCGCTTGGAAAACTGTCATTACTATAAGAAACTGCCAGGGCAGTTTTGCCCACCTGTTTGTCTCCAACAATCACACATTTAATTTTATTTTTTCCCGTTTCTTTCGTTCACTTTTTAATAATTTCTTTGATGCCTCAGCACTGATTACTGTGGCTTGTGGATTGTGGTGCGTTAATAATAGGGGTTGTTTGGTATAGTGTAATACCGGATTACATTGAGGTGTCATTTTCATCACTAAATGGAAATTCCACGAAATGTAAAAATGAAGTGATGTTCGCGTAGTTTGTTTCTCGCATAAGGCAATAACCCGCGTACTGAACACGAGAAACAATTCGTATCGACTGCGATTGAACGACTGAACTGAGTCATTTTCGAGAGTTCGCGGTCGCAGACAGAGCTGAGCCCCCCCGATAAAATGAGAGAGAACGCGATGTGTGGTTCGGTTACGAGTTTACCTGTTACCTGTCGATCTGTTGCTGCTGTGTGATGCTTGAGGGAGTTTTTGTTTCTGCGGTTTCGTTTCCTTTTTGTCTTGTTTACTTGGTTTGTCCATATTTGTTGAACATTATTTAGACTTTGCACTTAAGACGCCTTAATGGATAGGATTTCAAGAACGTCTTTAGTTTTTCTTACTAAACATGTTTTTTTATTTTTTTATAATTAATAGTTTCTTCTTTCTTTATTTTAACTGCATTTTGTGGAACTTATTTACTGAGTTCTAGAATAATTTCCTGTATTTTAAAATAACAATTTATTCTTTTTAAAATCGAAATGGGCGCGCAACAAGAGCAACGTCAAAAATGTCAAAAAAGTGTCAATGATCAAATGACAGAAAAGTAGAAAGCAACAGAGCAGAGGGCGCGTCGTTCTTACACCATAGTTATGTCAAAAATAAAAGTTTATATTTTTCACTAAATATTCCGAATTTATTTAAAAAATAAATACGGTTTAGGATACAAAATCACATTTCGGGTCTCTTTTGAAATGTCCAGTACTGAAGAAAGAATTAACGGATTGCTGCACAAATTAAACAGAGAAGTTCCCGTAAGAAGCCCCCAAATGAGTGCCAGTCCATCGCCTGGTAGTTTAACTTCCTATAGACGCCCTGTTCCTACACGTAAGTTCAATTGTATGGTTTTTTTAGTTAATCAATAAGCTCAAATAACCCTAATAAAAGCACTTGACTATTGCATTGTTTCCAAATGACCTAATAATTCATTGACTTTTCTTAGTGGGGCTCAATAGCAACAGAAATAGTCCAATTATGGAAAGACCTCGTCAATTAGGATTCGTACCTAAGGAAAACGACAATGCAGAATATGAGAAAAAATTAAAGGACATTATGAAAACTAGTGGCTTATTGAAAATTGATGGGGTAGTGTATAAAACTGAAATCAAAGAAATGGAACATATTGAAGAACTTGGTAATGGAACATGTGGACATGTAGTGAAGATGAGACATAAAACTAGTGGAAAAATTGTTGCAGTTAAGGTCAGTCATTAAAATCATGTTGACTTTATAATAACTGTTTTCTTCTATAGCAAATGAGACGTTCAGGAAATAGGGACGAAACTAAACGTATTATAATGGATATAGAAGTAGTTTTGAAATCAGAAAGTCCATATATTGTAAAATGCCTAGGCTGTTTCATAACTGATGCTGAAGTGTGGATTTGTATGGAATTGATGGACACTTGTTTCGACAAATTATTAAAAAGACTTAAAAAATCAGTTCCTGAGGAAGTTTTAGGAAAAGTTTGCGTAGCTGTAAGCAAAATGAATTTTTGCTGTTCAACTTTATTTGATCTTAACTTTTTGACAGACAATAGAAGCCTTGTCATATCTAAAAGAGGAACACAATGTAATACATAGAGATGTAAAACCATCAAATATTCTGTTGGACACAAATGGCAACGTCAAACTCTGTGATTTTGGAATTAGTGGTAGATTAGTAGATTCAATGATAAACTCAAGAAGTGCAGGCTGTGCAGCCTATATGGCGGTAAAATATTGTTCTTAATTAGATATTACCATTGAAATGTTCATTTCTGGATTGAACAGCCGGAACGTATAGAACCGGATCCGAAAAATTCCCATTATGACATACGAGCAGACGTGTGGTCTTTAGGTATAACACTTGTTGAATTGGCCACAGGCGTATTTCCTTATCAAGACTGTAAGACTGATTTTGAAGTGCTCACCAAAGTTGTGGATACTGATCCACCTTCGTTGCCATCTGATCTGAAGTTTTCCAAGGAATTTAGGAATTTTGTAGATTGTTGGTAAGGATAGAGTATTAAACAAGAGTGTATAGACAAATGATTAAACAATCACTTTACTTTAAATTACTGTTACAAATTTTTACGGTCAAAATATGATATTAATATTAAGAAGGAAATATATATTGTATTTTTCGTCTTTCGTTTAAACTTGTAACAATTTTTTTATTAAAAAAAGTTATTAGTCATAAATAAAAGATGGAAAACGTCCAATATGTATATTCTTTTGTTGTGCAGATATCATAGTTTAAACATAAAATTTAAATAAAAAATAACCGTTTAATCATTTATCCATACAAGGTGGGGCACCAGATATGAAACGGAAAATTACGGCTAAAGTATTTAATATTTTGAAAGTTTTTTTGCGTTGTACAAAACTAAGATAGAGGTACGCCCTAAAATTATGTTGTTGCTATGGTTACCTCTAAAAGTCAATACATTTTCCTAATTTATTTTTTGGATACATATTATAAGACATTTTCATGGTCATACCATGAAGTATGTCTCATAAAAGTTAAGTTAATTAGGTTTTACAAAACCTTAATTGATTCAAAATCCTTAAGGCTTAGTATAAGTAAACCTTAATCAAACTTACATTTATTTTTCTTGAGAAATCTAAAGCGTTACTAATACATAGGGTGTTCCATTAAAAAAACATAACTTTGATATCTTTCACTTATTTAGAATACTCTGTATACAACGAAAATAATTTTAGAGTGTACTCCCGTTTTATACAATACAATAAAAAATCAAAATATTAAATACTTTAGCCGTAATCCTCCGTGTCGTATGTAGTACCCCACTCTGTAGAACTTTGTCCATTAAATACTGTAGTTTTGAGTAATGGTAGATGATGTAAGTACATACATGTTTTTGCATTTTAAGTTTAACCAAAGATAAGAAACAACGTCCGAAATATACTGAACTAAAAAATCATGCATTCATCAAAAAATATGAAAATTCAGAAGTGAACGTGGGGGAATGGTACGTGAATGCTCTCCAGGAAGTCAGTGCTCGAGAAGCATCTAGGTATGTTGCATGATTAGTTTCGCTTTCGGATTGATGATTTTTATATACTCCTCTATTTAACCTTTTTATTTTTCTAATCAAGTGATTATATTACACTAGACCTATCTAATTTTGATTATATCTTGTTCTTTTTTAGTACAGAGTTTGACGGACGATAGAAATTAAATCAATGTGTTGTGTGTTAATGTTAAAAATCTCTATTCTGTGTATTATTTCTATGTTTCTTGTTCGTTTTATTGTACGAGTAGCATTTTGGTTATTTAGGAATGATAACGACGACCGTCAGTCAGTAAGAGAGAATGCTGTGCCCGCAGTGCATTAGATTGCGTTTTGTTGTGCTCCTCCTTCACGCACTCACCTTCTAGTAGGTTTGTATTGCGTTTTTTTTTGTTTTTTTTAGCATTAGCCTTTGAGTCTTGATGCGCAACGAAGCGGCTTCGTATTGGAGCGATACGAATCAATTTCATTGCGTTCTACTATTGACTTATTGCCTTCAAAATAGTACGTTTTGTTTTTAGTGTCTTATCTTGCAGGGAAGTGTCAAAATTAAGAATATCAATAGAATGAGCCCAAGACATACTCGAATGGTACTTTTCAATGGTGATACTTTTATATGCTATTTTGTAAATTCTATTCGCTCCTTCTTAAGTCATTTTCAAACAAATCGGAAATTTGCCCATCATATGACCAGCACTATTTATAATTGTAGTTCAATATTACATTTAGTTTTTACAAGAAAATAGCAGTGTGCAGTTCATTTTTTTAAGCTTCTACTATACGTAGTTTTAGTATTGATTCTTCAAGTGATTTTTCTCCGTAGTGTGTGCCATAGAAGTGTTCGATTTCCACTTTTAAATAAGTAAAAGTTTTGATATGTCCATCACGTAATACGGATCGAATCTTTTGTGAACGTTGCCAATTTTAATAAGAATTATTAGTTTTATTTATTTCGTATTGACCAGCACATTCAGAAAATAGTGCCTTCCAGTTTTGAAACCTTCGATATATTAATTAAGATCGAATACTGGTACTATTTCGAAGAAAAACATAGTAGTGGTGCTACCATGTGGTAGGCATATTTTGGATTTTTGGCACGTAACACTTTTATTGAAATAATATATGTACATGGTGATTCATGGTCGATAGTACCTTAAGACACCAGTGATCGTCAAATTTTTTTGATGATGTACTACCCCTAAAATTGAAAACATAAATAGTGCATATCCCCAACTAAAGAAAAAACATAAGTCATAAATCGACTCTAAAAGTCCTAAATTACAGCTTATACAGGGTTGTCCACTAAGCGCCCGTCGGTCAATAGCTGCTAAACCGTTAGACATATGGGAAAATGTTTCATTTAAAACTTTTAGGGTTTCATCTCAGCTACAAGATAAAATTATTTTCGGTTTATACAGGGGGTTCTAAATAAGTAAAAAATAGCAAAGTTTTGTTTTTTTAAATGGAACCCCCCATTTTTTTATATATTTTTGGATTCCCCGTCAAATTTTATGGCCACTTTATGTAAACTGTTTTTTGTCTAAAATTTACCATTTCCGAGTTATTCCAAAAAAAGAAAAAATTTTGACAGCTGCAGTCTGCCATGAAAATCGCTACTGTACCGT
>JABRWK010000013.1:1241005-1283181 GCA_013372445.1 Hypothenemus hampei | reverse complement strand
CCAATTTCCTCAAAATTGAGATTTTTTCCTAAATAGATTCTATGTGTCATGGCCAATGACCCTGAAAACCTTCTAAGTGCTAAAATGATCTAAATGTTGTTTGTGGCACTCCTAATAGATTGCATTTATTATTTTTTCACCATTTGACTTACACAGTTTTATGGATTTCCTGAAAAACATAGCAAAAGGCACATAGAACGTTTGGAATTTCCACTCTTCATTTGTCAAAAATGGATTATTATCTGAAATCCTTCCTAGAATTTAGCATTATATTTTTTGAGTCATTCCAACATAATTGTTCCAATCTCGGCTTGGTCAAACGTAATATGTTTTTACTTGGGGATTATACCCATTTACCGCAGTGCCCGCCCTATTTAGTGTAAGAGACCCGTGCATATACAAGGCGATGTTCGAACTGTGCATCCCTAATCCAGATTACAACCCAATAAGCCAGACGTATGTTGTAATATCCTGTATGGTATTTCTCCACAGTATAATAGATTCAGATACGTATTATCATGTGATCAAGTATGCATAATCCCTTTTCCCATCACCCCAATTGTTTAATCTTAAATAGGCCTGTTGAGCCTCTCCATCTACAAGCAGATGGAGAGGCACGGGTTTCTCCATCTGCATCAAATATAGGCTCCATTCACAGAGATGGTGTAGCCATTGGCGCTCCAATAATGCCCAGCCTGACAGCAAGCATCAATACATAGTTTGAATTAATAGAATCAGAATGTTTCTTTATTTTTGCCTCATTAAAGCATAGTATAATTCTTGTATGTATTTAAAAAATTTAAGAAATCTTAAAATCTATGTTGATATTTCTTTATTTTCGGCAAAGAGTCGTCACATAAATTACTTGGAATAAATTAGGAAAATTTGCAGTTCCACAGATACTGCTTCTGTCCTAACACTTAGCTGGACATTAAATACAATTACATAGTTTTTTACAAAATAGGTTAATTTCCTTAAAAAAATAATTAAACGCTATTCTACACTTTTGAACAACTTTGTATATTTTTTACTTACAATTAGCTTTTTCTAACAACAGGGTAATCAATATTTAACTTTGATTACTTCAATGACTCACCCTGTATATGCAACAATTTATGTTAAACTACATTCTAACAAATACTATCAATATCTACACATGATGATTAACAATTTGTAACAAAGTGGTTCCAATCCAGATAAACACATCCTAGTAAGGGCGCCTGAATTCTTACTTTTTCTTTGTTTTATCAGAAAAAACCCACACGATTAAGGTATTTAAAAACCAGTTGAAATACCGACAGATTGAATTTGTTCAGTTCAAACGTGGCAGTTCATGTTTCAATATTGAACATACATACCTACATCCTTCCCAATTCTAAACATTTAAAGCTACATATCGTCAGCTAGAGTTATATTATTGCATGTAGTATGTAAAATAACATAACTCTAAGGCAACGATATACACATGTATCAGTGAGCTACATGAAGTTCATTATTATTTAAATGGGTTGATCGATATCGAACGTCCTTGCAGGTCCGTACTCTCGTAATTTTGGAGGTGAGAAACCTGCAGCAATGGACTTTCTATTTGATTTGTCTGAATGGCTTCTTATTCTTGCTCCAATTGGTACATCTATTGGGTAGGTCCCACCGAAAACTAATGTTTTATAGACAACTTTCTCCGAGGTTTTATCGTTTTTATGGAAGATACTGTTTCTCAGATTATTTAACATTCCTTTGGAATGTTTCCGACCGGACCAGTCGTCTTGGACATTAAAATCCTCGGCGGAAATTGAAACTTTATTTTTCCGATCCACATACTTTACAGTGGTATTTTTGAATTCTGGTATATCAAGCGATTTAAATTTCATCAATTTCCCTTTGCGATTCGATTTCGTATCGAAAGTGCTATAATTCTCATGTGAAACGATTTTCATTGTGTCGTTTTTCAACAGTAGAAGTTTCTCTTCGGAAATTGATTTGGCTTGTTTTTTTCTGGAAAAAATCACTTCGGTGTCGCTGTCTGAACTGTCTTTCGAAGCCATCCTCTCAAAATATTCGTTCGTGGATAAACGGCTCGTTTGGAGCGGTTGCATCTCTAAGGATTCACCATTAACACGTGCACGAGTTGTGGTACTATTCTCGATTTTTAACGTTGATCGTTTACGCAATGTAATCGCTGTCGATGGCAAGGATAGATGCTTAAAGCTGACAGTACTTACTTCGGTTGGTTTTTTTCTACCCTCTGCTGCGTCCAATAGAAAAAAGACAGCGTAACAAACAAAATTCTAATTAGGAGTTATAAGGTGACGAACTACAGGGTCACGTGCTCTTTTTTTTGTGGTATCGACTACAGGGAATTGATATTTTTGAATGCAATAAAGCGTGAACTAAGTAAAATATGAATCTTACCTCGGATTGGTTGTTATTAGAATTTTCGTGGTAAAAGCCCTCTTGTTGTTGATTATTGTGCTCAATGCTGTTTGTTTGTTGTCCATATTGATTAATGTGCTCGCCCCAAGGCTGTTGTTGCTGTTGTCCGGGCCAGTAGTTTTGCTGCTGCTGCTGCTGCTGCTGCTGTCCTGATAAAAAGCTGAAAATTACGACGACCTCGTTAAACTCAATACAAAACAAATTAAAAGTAACGTTTCATTTCCCCGATTGATGATGGTAAAAAGAAAATAACGCAAACAGCTAATTAGAACCGGTTAATAATTATTAAAATTCAAGGCTGAAAAAATTACGCGCTTCGGCTAGAAATAATTAGGCTCACAATTTTGTTGCGGTTGAGTATCCTGAGAGGGCGGATCGGTCAGCGACCACACAGCGGATTCCTGATAATGTTGCTGTTGCTCGAATTGAATTTGTTGTTGCTGATCGTACTCCTGTTGTTCTTGCTGCCAAATATCATCTTGTGGTACAAATGAATTATCCACTTGATTATTTCCACCCATTGTTTGATTAGGCTAAAAAAATGGTTATTTGCTTAATTAAACTTGTTTAAAAATGCATATTTACCTGATAATTCACTTGAATTGCACGTAAATCTTTCAACCATGAATTGTCTGGTCGGCTAGTTTCCAACATCGAATCAAACTTGGTTGATTCTTCTTCTTCGGCATCGCCAAGCGGATCGTAGAATTTTAATTTATCAGCTAAAGCACAAATACCATCCAAAAGGTTCTTCGAAAACTCATTGGGATTATGAATCACACGTCCGGCAAGTAATTCCAAATACTGTAAACTCCTTTGTAACAAACCAAAATCGGCTAATTTCGTTGCTAACACGTATTTGTAGAACTAGAAGAAATTATGTAATTGAAATATTCAGTCGTCCAATAGGGCCAATATATTGAAAAAAAACATAAATATATTCTTACGAAACACAAATATTCAAATACTTACAGAAAACTCCGATATATAAAATTCAGGTTCGTTTAAGCTACATGCAAACTCATATATTTCTGTCATGTGAATAGCCTCATTCGTGACAAACTGCGGGTAGACCTTCCTATGATCGGACCCCAAAAGAACTAATCTCGTATTTGGATCGTTGTGTTTTCCAAATCCAACTTGCGCCATTAAATAACAAAATTGGGCCGCATATAAACTTCCTCTATGCAATAACGTGTCTCCTAATTGAGTTATAGCTTTACAATTCAATTCTGGTCTTTGAGTTGAATTGGATAAGATCATCGCAAGATGAGGCCGCCAATCGCCCCATTTTTCATCGGAAACACACTTTTAATATGGATCATTAATATATTGATGAAAACTGCAAGTTAGTTAAAACTTACTGTAACAACTGCAGGCATTTTTCCAGAGAGCAATTGATACAACGTCTGGAGTGGATCGTTTAAAGTTAGGCCATTAGCGAAACGCATCATTACGTTGGCGTAAGTGCGTTTGTCTAATTTACTAGCCAGGAACAATGCGTGGCCCCACAAACCGTGTTTCATTGCCCATTCTAAAAAATATTAATCTAAATGAAATAGATCAGAAAAGAATTGAAATCGATATACAGGGTGTCCAAAGTGTTTACTGCAGCTTAAAATTTTCAAGAATTATCCGCTGTAGTAATTTTTTGCAAACACCATACATAAAAAAATATTGTTTTACTTTTAAAATCAAAATATCTTACCGAGTGCCTCTTGACAAGACCCATACAAAAGATATTCTCTAAATTTCCTGGTAACTTCATCCTCTTTTAGGACAGACTGTGTACTTCCTTGTTCTGACAAAGGTTGCACGGTCTCGGAAATTTCTTGTTTGTCACCTAAATTGCTGCTGGTAGTTGACAGTACAGATGAAGGACGATGAATTGGCTCCGATGGTCGATTTTTAAGCAAAAGTTCTGCAATATCAGCTCCAACAACCGTCTAAAACATTGTACTCAACCGACGAATTTCAATTTTTTATTCTTGCTTACCCCATTTTGTCTTACAAGCAAAATCAGTAATTCCCACATAAGAATATACGATTCCACATCAACAATATCTCTATTAGAATTAGCTTCGCGGATTTTTGCATCACAGTACTCAATAATTTGTTTCTTATGCGTAACGCCTTTGACGAGAGGACCAGGGAACGAGTTCAATTCAATGAAATTCGGATCGTGTTCCAGGAGAAATTGTAAATTGCACACATCGACTACGGCTGCTTGACCATCCATGGGATAATTAGGTGGGATTCGAATCAGTTTTCCAGAACTTATTGAAGCTTTTAAATGGGCAGTGGAAAATTTGGCCGGAGTCAATCTTCGCACGCTTGATTGTTGATCCTCGTAGATCATAGAATGATCGGTTTGATCCAATTGTTTAGTATAAGTTATGCTAGAAACGTTATTAATGGAGTTAATTGGATGTAGCTATTTATTGGGAAGCGTTATGTGATAATGGGAAATTCCATTAAGGTTGAATTTAATCGAAAATCTCATTACATAAGCGACATAATGATGGTTAGCAGCACATTAATTTTTACTAGATTTGCTTAAAGAAGAACCAAACATAGAAATATCATTGGAAAATTAGTAAACGTATAGGAAAAAAATGGATTCTTGCCTTGTAAGTTGAAGATTCGGTCAATGTAGAATAAGGAGGTATTGATATACCGGTTGATTCACGATCAATGGCACCCTAGGAATTTATATAAAATGGTTTGTTGTCGTTAAAATCTTGTAACTTCGTATTTTGAATCCATTAACTATTTAATTTCTAGCGAAAATTGAATAAATCTTAATGTACTGAGTTCCAATAGAAAAATTGATGCAATGTCATATACAAGTTGATATTATGTATGCATTATACAGTTATAATTGATTAGATGTGCAGTTTTCTAAATAGTTGTCTCTATATTTTATGACAGAATTTTAAAGCACAATAAATTTGCTTCCAAATATTGTTTAACATTCTTCTATTCAAATGTTAAGGTTTCGGGAGTAAAGGCAGTTACCAAAGTGCTACTAGTTTTCAGTAGAACCGGTAAAACTACAGCATTTAAAATAATTTAGATAGATAGCATAGACCCGCTTATTTATTTTACAAATTTTCGGGACTATCCTATTTTCCACAAAGATGCCATCAACTGTAAATCCCCCAGAAAACATGGTCAGTTCATAATTTTCTTTTCATTTTTTTCATTTCTTCTACAATAGGCTAAGAATATATCGATACCACCTAGTATTTTTCCTTAATATTGCACCACCCTATATTTCCCGCATATTTTTAATATGATATTAACACACAATTTAGCCCTTTAACAACTAATGATAATTTTCTTACTGAATTAATTAAAAACATTATTAAATCAATTATTGCTTTAATAATCAATTAAGTAATTAAGGGCTCACCTAGAGTTATCGAGACCATAATGGCTCGATATCGAATGATTCTGTCCGTAGTAGTTTGATTGGCTATAAAAACTTTGTCTCGTATACCTAAACAATGCACAAATAAGCTTAGAAAACAAATGTGTTAAACGGAACAGCGTGATGAATAAAGCTGGTGTAAAGATTAACTGTATATGATCACAATTTATATGAAAAATTTCCAATTCATTCTTACCTGTCCTTAACTAATTCATCATTAGCTGAACTGCGGCCTGAATGAACTGAGGCCCGATCTTCCCCTGCATAAGAAGCAGTGCTCCCAGCAGCCTGCTGATAGTATTTTCGATACCATTCAGCGTAAGCTTGAGGGTTAGTTCTTCGAAGATTCTCGTAATATTGATAATGTTGGTAGTAAGGATTATACGGGTCATAAGCGACATTCTAATAAAATATCTAACTCAGCTAATTTTACATTAAAAAATAGATATTTCTACCTGATAAGGATTGTAAACATCACGATGATCTCTATTTCTGTAACGGTCCCTTTCCCTATCACGATCTCTAGGCCTCCTAGGATCCGATTCGTGTCTTCTATCTCTATAAGATTCATGCATAGAATCTGATCGGCTCGATGGTCGGCTATTACGATTATCAGCACCATAATCATCTCCATATCTTCTGTAATAGTAGTCATCCCGTCTGGGATCTCTATAATCACGATGATCTCGGTCCCTATGACGTTTGTCTTTTTCTTTCTTTAGACTCGCGTATTTCCGTTCATAATCTACAAAAGAATATAACAGATATCATCAGAAAATATAATCATATATTTTTTGTAACCTCTTTCTCTCTCGTTACGACTTCTACGCTCTTTATCACTGTAATAATCAGTATCATCTTCATATCTTCTATCTCTATAACGTCTACTTCTCCCGTCTCTTTTTTCCCTATAGGGATCTGGGGAATACCTATCACTATTTCTATCCTTGTATCTACAATTATATTTTTATAAGAGTGTGGACTTTTAAGGCCAAGAATATCATTAAGAAAATTGTCATCCAAACTTAATTGTCATGGTCATGGTTACATGTATCCATTACAATTAATTGTAGATAAGAAAGAAAGGTATAAAAACCTTTGGTCCAAGGTAATTAAACTTAGATGTAAATTCTCTTAAAATTAAATCATATACAGGGTGATTGAAATTCGGGGGTAACCATGGGGATCTCGCTTATTATAAGAGATAGAGAGTAGGTTTAAATTTGGCAAAGTTGCACATTCTTAAGCCCTGTAATATACCGTTTAGAAATCAAAAGAATCTTTTTTCGTTTTTGAGATTTTTGAAAAAAAAACTGAAAGTTGACATTTTCGTTTATCGTTTATATTTCATTTTATTTCGTTACAAGCGAGATCCCCATGGTTGCCCTCGAATTTGAATCACCCTGTATAATTGTACAATGGTAATGAAATACAATACCTGTCACTGTCCTTTCCTTTATTCGAACGGTCTTTTTTCTCTAGATTTTGATTTTTCTACTGATCGTTTGTCTCTACTACTTCTGGAATTTTTCTTATCACTATCACTTTCGCTATCGCTCTCTTGTCTGCTTCTCCTGCGTGGAGATAACTCTGTAAGACTATTATTTGATGTTTGGCCATCAGTTAAATTTTCGCCCACAGTAAGATTTCGCACAGCATTGGTCAAACTAGTAATGGTTTCAGTAGTTTGACCTTCAATTTCTTCTCTTACACTTTCCTGTTGATTCTGATTGGGGGCTTTAGTTGACTTTTGGTCGTTTATTGGTACACCAACTCCTTTTAATTGTTCAGAGTTATCTCCACCTACTAATAGGAAAATATTTAATGTGGATACATTCAGAAATAAAAGTTGCATTACCAGCAATTGTCTCAGAACGCGGATGATTGGTTGTTGTGTTTAACAGTGGCAGAGACTGAATCAAATTTGGCTGAGTTATTGGAGGAGTATCTGCGCCTATTGTAGCTGATCGAGGAGGATGCAAGCCAGCATTTTGAGCCAACTGATTTAATTCTGGTTCCGAGTCATTTTCCCCGATATTTTGTTGACGCAGTGATGTTTCTGGAGAACTGGATTCTCCAGGAACCATCCGATGTAAACCTTCAGGTGGACCACTTAAGTCGAATTGAGTGGAGTCTAGGTATAGAAGCGTTAAAAATTTTTACTTAAGTTTGAAATTACCTACGCTGAGTAGTAGCTATAGGTGTATTCCCGTTTTGACCTAAAACCATTCTACTGAAAGCGGGAATTTCTGTTTGCTCCATTTGACCGGGTACCATTCTCTGAAGACCTGGTGGTGGCAAGGTATCATTGCTCAAATCTACTGATAAAAATAGAACAAAAAATTAAAATAATATCTTAAATCATGGGTCAACTGACTTTCATTAGTATCGGTGGTATTGGCTTCAGATAATTGTCCAGTTTCCAAATATTGATTTCTATCGTTAATTGGAGCCTCGTTATTTTCGATCTGTGGCCACTGTTGAAAATTTGCATTTTTAATCGCATTGTGAACCAAGGGCGGATCTGGATGTTCAGAATTATCGGGCAAAGTTTCTAAATTTACACCTGGATTGAAATTAGGGGACGCCGAAGTCGTTTTCAATTTATTAGCCTGTTTGTGGGAAAGACCACCGGAACGCTTATAAGGATTTCGCGTGTCTTCTGAACTTCCTGCCGGAGGCGGCACTAACAGCGGCGGCGTATTTACGTTCTTGGCCAATGGCGGTGTTGGATTAACCCTTTCGTGTTTCACAACTATTTCTTTATTTTCTACGTGGTGGTGAGGATCGTCTTGATGATAAAGTTGATGATGCAATAAGAGATCTTGACCAGAAGTTGGAGAGTGACTAATAGTCGAAGACCTCAAAAAACAATGAATTTTAGTTAATATACTAGAAGCTTTAAGTTGCGCAGCAATCACCTGGAAACTAAATGGCTTTTATCGCTCTCAGAAGTATGCAACACATCATCTGAAGACTCTAATGAGGGTTGTGATTCTGTAGACCACTGAGGAGTTTCTATTTTCTTCCGACTAACCTGATTGTCAGTTTTATTAGATTTGATATCACCGATTGTCGGAAATAAATTATTCACATTATGTTCTTGACGCATATTATTTTCCAGAACATTTTGTTGTTGAGTGGAGGAATCTGTTAGCGTCCAGTTCCATGATTCATCAGTGACAAAACTATCACCTAAACATAAAATCAGTAACTCATTTGGAAAATTTAATAAAAGATTACCTAAAGCTGAAGGCTGTTGTGATAGGATCGGTTGAGTATTGGAATTATCATCATCACCCCAACCCCAATTTCCCCATTCGTTGGAAGAGGATTGCCCTATTGCTTGATGTCCAGTGTACAAATTATTTTGATCGTACTGTTGTGTAAATTGCACGTTGCCATAGGCCTGCTGTTGCTGATTGATTCCTGCGACACTATTCTGAAAAAAACTCGCTTGATCTTGTTGTTGCGGAACTTGTCCGTATTGAGCCGGAGTCCCGGTTGAGAAATTTTCAGTTTGTTGCCAATAACTTTGAATTGGTTCCTGTCTGATGGTTTGCGGAAGCGGCTGCTGCTGTTGCCAAGTTTGAGTCCTTGATGGCTAATGATAAAATAAAATTTATGAAATTCCTGTCCTGAACTTTTGGGTGGTACGTTTATTAGATCTGTCTTTAACTTTGAAAACGTGACAATTACGGTCCTGTTTTAATGTCAATCAAATTAACTACTCAGTTCACAAACGACAAATTTCTGTATCCAAATTCGCAACTCACCTCGTTACTTGCTACCATGGCGTCTAGTGTAAGGGTCACACATGAAATGACAAAGAATTTCTTATTTAACCAGAAATTCTCTTATCGATTTTTGTCCAACACGTACACGAAACATAGAGAATTTAGCTTTGAACTTGAACGTTTCGATTATTCTCATGAATAATTCATGTGGGTTTTAGGGCAAGAAATCGTGCTATTGCAGCTCGAAAAATTACCAAATCGTAATGGTTCGTCACGGTGAATCGGAATGGAACCAGAAAAATTTATTTTGCGGTTGGTTCAATGCAGATCTTAGTGATAGGGGTCGACAGGAGGCAATTGACGCAGGGAAAGCACTGAAAGATGCTGGACACAAGTTCGATCTTGCCTACACTTCTGTATTGCGACGTGCAAATGAAACTCTGGATGCAATTCTTAAAGAACTAGGCCAAACAGACATTCCGATAGTGAAAACTTGGAGACTAAATGAAAGACATTATGGAGGTCTTACAGGTCTTAATAAAGTCGATACTGTTGCCAAATACGGGGAGGAACAAGTTAACATTTGGAGGAGGAGTTTCGATGTGCCTCCACCTCCTATTTCTGCAGATAATCCCTATTACGACATAATATTGAATGATCCAATTTATAATGATGGACCATCGAAAAACGAATTTCCAATGTTTGAATCTCTTGAACTGACCATTAAAAGAACATTGCCCTTTTGGAACAACACTATTGTTCCTGAAATTATAGCAGGAAAAAAAATTCTAATAGGTAATATTAATGGTAATGTAACCTAAAAATATAAGCTAAAACAAATATTTATAGCTGCACATGGAAATAGTCTACGAGGCATTGTAAAACACTTGGATCAAATGGACAACGAACAAATTATGAGTTTGAATTTACCAACGGGTATACCGTTTATGTACACTTTGAATAAAGAACTTATACCAATACCAGGGGGAAGTTTACAGTTCTTGGGTGATCCCGAAACTGTTAAAAAGGCTATGGAAGAAGTAGCCAATCAAGGGAAAGCCAAGAAGTAAACGGCAAGAACTAATATGTATATAGACCATCAAAACAATATATTTTCATTTTTTGTACTATTGTTTTGTTAACTAAATCCTCTTACCTCAGAATTGGAATGTTGATTAGGATTATACATCTGTATCGGACGATTGCTCGTGGGGGTTGGCCTTGCTTGGCCTCTTCTTTGAGTCCAAGACATAGATAATTACAAAAATCTGAAATGATGAAATGTAGTTTTTAAATGTTTCATAAGTTCGTTTTTAAAAAATATTGTTTCAAGAATAATAAAAACTTATTAATATAAGATAAAAAGCACAACATTAGGGGTTTGGTTAAAAAGGTATCTTAATTGAAAACCATATGTTTTCATTCGACTATGATGCCAAGTCAACAAATAATGAAAGTTACGAATGCAAATTACCTGGAAATTATTTCATGTAAAACTGTAGATATTTTGTAGGAAAATACTACTAAAGTACGTGAAATCTTCAAATTCTATTGTCACATTCCAGTCCTTTACCTAGAATTTCAATCTTACAATTAGATCTAGAGTTCTATACACAACTTTTACACACTAAATCCAGCTAAAGCACATAAATATTCAACAAAAAACTCGTGAAAAAAGCAACATTAATAAAAATATAAAAATATTATATAAAACACGAATAATATTAACGTTTTTCTCCTTTCCAACAGGAAAATTTCCCTAAATTTCCCTATTCAATAAAATTTTGACACCTCCCTACCCTTTTCACTTGTCATTCTACCGGGGAAAATATCATTTTCTCATTCTAATCAATGCATTGAAAAAGGAGAACATAATATTGACAGTTGTCTACAAAAACACAAATATATATTTATCCTTGTTGCACTCACTTGTTTAATTCTCATTGACGTTTGGTTGATTACGTGGCAACGTAGCCAAACAACCAGTCCGTACTCAGGTCTGAAATTTATACAACCAAAGAAACAGCATACACTTATGAGCGGTTTAATTTTAAATTCATTCAATACGAGAGCAAAGGTGACAAAAATGAATTTAAATAAATTATTATAATTTTTAATACTGAAAATTTCTCTCAATGGGCATTTTTCAAAACTCACCAGTGGTTTATTGGTATTAGTGATGGCATTGTCATAATGCATAATTTAGAAAAGGAGGGATTGCTAACCTTCAGTGAGTTGTGAAAAGTGTCCCATGACGTAATTGACTAGACCGATATGACATACGATGAAAGAGTGAATTTATTAACGCGCCAAATTCAAGTTTTTAAATGTACTTTAAAAAGCTTGTTGTAAAGGAAAGAACACCTGGATATTATAGGTAGTATACAGTACAGCTAAGGTAAAAATTAGCTTATTTCTATGACTAATTTATTTCCATGTTTGGAAGCAACACAGGTGTTCTTAATGTGTATAAAGGCAACATACCTATTACACGGATTAATAAACATTACAAAAGCCCATTAGAGTTGTTTTTATTACAAATGACGATGGTGGCGAGAAGGGGAATAGATAGTAACTATATGACGTCAAGAATGGGCTAGAAAATATATGTCTATTTGGAACCAATTTTGGTCAGAAAAAGTAGCTCCACCGATCAGAGACACCACCGATTGCTGCGGGCTCCCGGAACCATCGCCGTCAGTTCTTCCGCAGCGGCAGCAGCAGTACCGCGTTCTTTGGTGGTACCGCCATCATCAGCACTAGTGTCTCAGTCAAGTCGCCGTGGTGCGGACGAATCTGAGCGAGCGAGCGAGCGCGTGCGACGATGATGTGACAAATTGCCCGAAATGTGTACCACCGCAACCGCCTCTGCTCTATTGTCCACCGTTCTAATTGGCGGCACTATTTTTTCGGTAAGTGTCATCGAAGAAAATTGGTACTTTCCAAAGAAGAGTATTTTTATTAAAAAAAATTTATGAGAAATTAATAAAATGTTAATGAAATAATAATTGTTAATAATATATATTATTCCATATTATACAATGGCATAGAGGTAATAATTGCCCCTGAATGTTAGACATTATATTTCACCCTGAACTTATAGGCAATAAACATTTTTTTCTTCAATGCTGTGAATCAAACGCACCCCGGGTAGTAGAAAACAATTACGATATATTAGTTTTAGACAACCAGGAGTGCATGAAATGCCTTGTTGATTATCATTGTTAATTTGCATGATGGAAATTTAGTCGAATTTATTAACATCGTCAATAATTAAATTCTCATTAAAAAATTAATAAGAATAATTCATGTACGAGCTTTGTGGGGGTCCCATACGAAAATCTATTTCACCTTGACGACCTTCGTGAGCAAAAGTGACAGTTCACGCGCTATTATTAAAACGCGTTCTTATAGTATGTTAAAAAGGAAATAATATTTAATAATTAAATGGCAGAAACGCCCTTAACTGTTCCACTTTGCTTTGGACGAAAAATTCACAAACAACACTAGATACACTTCATATAAATGTCATAGTATAGGGAGAGCGCGAAAATTTAACCGCGCTATATGAAATATGTTCGTATACAAGAGGGAATTGATAAGTATCCGTTTAGTTGGGTTTGGTTATCTAGAAGATAATAAAATAATTGGATTTTACGTCAACAAAANCAAAGAAGAGTATTTTTATTAAAAAAAATTTATGAGAAATTAATAAAATGTTAATGAAATAATAATTGTTAATAATATATATTATTCCATATTATACAATGGCATAGAGGTAATAATTGCCCCTGAATGTTAGACATTATATTTCACCCTGAACTTATAGGCAATAAACATTTTTTTCTTCAATGCTGTGAATCAAACGCACCCCGGGTAGTAGAAAACAATTACGATATATTAGTTTTAGACAACCAGGAGTGCATGAAATGCCTTGTTGATTATCATTGTTAATTTGCATGATGGAAATTTAGTCGAATTTATTAACATCGTCAATAATTAAATTCTCATTAAAAAATTAATAAGAATAATTCATGTACGAGCTTTGTGGGGGTCCCATACGAAAATCTATTTCACCTTGACGACCTTCGTGAGCAAAAGTGACAGTTCACGCGCTATTATTAAAACGCGTTCTTATAGTATGTTAAAAAGGAAATAATATTTAATAATTAAATGGCAGAAACGCCCTTAACTGTTCCACTTTGCTTTGGACGAAAAATTCACAAACAACACTAGATACACTTCATATAAATGTCATAGTATAGGGAGAGCGCGAAAATTTAACCGCGCTATATGAAATATGTTCGTATACAAGAGGGAATTGATAAGTATCCGTTTAGTTGGGTTTGGTTATCTAGAAGATAATAAAATAATTGGATTTTACGTCAACAAAATTAACCAATTCGAAGCAAGAATTTAAAAAAAAGTCAAATTGTAGGCCAAATCGCTAAGAGAATTTTGATTCGTGCTTAATTTTGGTCCAAAGATTTTTACACCTCATAATTAAGTGTTCAATTGACAATTTTAGTTGAGTTGTTAATTTGGGCTTCTAAATTGTCGTCTATAAAACTGCTCACTTCAATTGTGAGAAAAATGTCGGATTCTAAAAATCTTTGGACCACGACAATTAAACCTAAATGAAAAATCTGTTAACAATGCCAGTCGTAAGCAGAAAAATCTATAAAATAGAATATCCATATATTACTTAGTGCCTGAATTTGAAAAAGTTAAGTTGAGGAAATTCACGAAGATGTAATGAGTACTTTTCGTGGTCACTGCCCTTTATATTCTAAGAAAATTGAGCTACTTACTGTAAAAAAGCAAAATAAACTTATGACCTAGAGACCCATTTTAGTGTCAGTGCTAGAAAATATCGATTGAGTCCATCGTTTAATATTATGAGATCATCATCCAATAGTACTAAAATGTACAGCAAAGAGTATGAAATACTATTTCATATGAACGCACCTATCATATTGTTCATGCTAATTGGTGTGTGAAAAAGATTTCTGCAAAATACCTGAATCCATTTGTACCTACGAATTATAATCTTTGTTTGGAACTTTTTGCTACGAAATGCATTAAAAAAATAATTAAAATGAATTTTTCTTTATTTTACAGCATTGAAATGTTTTTTTACGCACGTTCTTTTCGAGGCGTGTTGTCTGTTCACAATGTACATATGTAAAGAAATGTATACAACATACATTTATTATTTAACACTGATTGTTCTCATGATGTGGGCGGGCCCTCTAATCAACAGCAAGTTTTGCAAAACGAGAAATAATTGTTAACAATTGTTTAATTAACAATTAACTCTTTTGAAGAAAGGAAAAATTCGAGAAAAACGCTATACGCAACAATTTATTCAATACATCCATCATGAAATCAGACAATGCACTGACTAATATTAAAATAGTTTAATTATTTGTGACACACCTACGAATAACCTTCCATAATTTTTTTGTACGTTTAACTAACGGATGTTACACGTTATAAATAGTTGAAAATAGAATTTCACTTCGCTGTTGCGACAAATGTATCGAACACTTTTTCATATATTAAATCTCAGGATGACTATCGATTTATTGATCGCCGCCAAAGCTACAATTTATTATTGTGTTTATTATTAGTTGCATTTATTATGTCCGATTTACAATGCAGAAATCCAGAGATAATTTTTAACTGTGAACTGCGAATGTTCAACGCCATTGAAACTTTTAAGACACCACCCTGTTTAGACGGGCACACACGCTCAATTATTGTCTTTTCATTTTTGATTACGTAAAATGCGACATTATGTGTAATAATATTTCTATATATTTAGCAATAAATATTATATAACACAAATAAATGAACGCAAAATGTTTTTTTTTTAGTTAAAATTATATATAAAATTCAATAATTTAAGGTTTTGGAATTGACAGTTGCAAATTTAAGCTATTAAAGTTGATCCAAATGTTACCTTTATGTTAAAAATATTATAATTTCCTTCGAAATTCGACTAACTGATTATGATTTAATTCGTAGATGCCGAGAAACGAGGTTCTGTTCCAATTAACTCCATACAATTGCCATTGTTTCAACACAGTTGCTCTTCAATAATATTAGTGTTCCTGTAGCTCCCTGTGATGATATTTTTAATACAATCGTATGTAGATTTCTTGATTAATGGTTTCAATAGTAATATTTTAAATTTCAATTGATTTTTTCTATCAAAATACAAATTACATTTGGTTAGATTTGAAAAATGTGTATCTAATGGATTGAGTTTATGTGACTTTTTCTTGTGTTTTTTAACAAATTATTTTGAGGTATACGTTGGAATTAAGTCTTCTATGTCTCTGGAAAGGTCAGATGATTTTGCTGTTCTATTGAACATTTTATTTTGCGTTTTTCATTTTTTTTTTTTCATATGTTTGTTTGAATTTTTGGAAGCTGTTGCTAAAGCTGTTTCCGTAATATTTTAGATTAAATTAATTAAACTTTATGTTTAGATTGTTTTTTTATAACATTTTCAAAACAATTATTTCTTTCAATCTTGGAGTCTTGATTTTCAGGTGTCTGTCTTTCTTTTTTGACAAAACAATCATTTAATACAAAAGAATAAGTAAATACCTAATTACGACCTGAATGACGTTGTAAAGCGTGTGCGTCTGGTGCTCAAATCTGCAATAATCACTTAATTATCGGTCATTTACGTATTGAGGTATTAAAAATTTTTGTTCGGAAATTTTCTCACTTAGCTACCGGTATGAATTCCTCATTCTGATGAAATAATAATCGGTTCGCTCTCGATCAACCTTGAATGGTTAATTAAAAAAAAAGTGCGACAAGCGACAAACGTTATTAATCTGGAGAAAATATGTTGTTTTCTCGGGATGGCTTTTTAACCAGAGATTAATCTGATCGCATTCCTTGGCGATTTTTTTTGTTGGTCTCTCGTCATTAAATCAGCGATGCACCCAAAGGCAAGGTTGTTTCTTGTCTGTGCTCCTTTTTTTTCTCTCATTTGTAATAGTAGTGCATCGAGGCAATTAATAATGATGAAATTCGCGAAATTAAGTGAAGAATTTCAAAAGTATTTTAACGCAAAAATTTTACATAATAAGCGAAAGATTTGCGATTCATAATAATTTCGGATTATGACTCGTGACTATAATGTTGGAAATTTTTTTAATGTTCGAAACAACGATAAACATGTCCGACTTAACGACCCGCGATTTAAAATTTGTCACATTTTATTCAATTTTTAACAAGGGTTTGTTCAATTTGAATAAATCATTTTAATCGGACTGACAAAAAGGAATCGTCTACCTGCGTGTGCACACTGGAGCTTTTAAATAATTTGTTCCTAAATAAGCTATTTGTCACAAGTCAGCTATAATATCATCAAATATGATAATAAAAATATATATGTATATGAAACCAACAACATTCTGTATGTACGTATATATGTATATGCAAAAGTTGGTTTTGTATGACCCTGTATACCACAATACACCTACTCCTTAACTAGGCCGACTAGTTTATTCTTTAGAGGTTACCAGATATGAAAGTAATTGTTCGTTAATTCTTATTCGGCCTAAAAGCCGGTTTTTATTGCATTCTTTGTTGTTTTAACCGATTACGAGACGTCTATTTATTTTTTTTAACTTAATTTACCAGAAAATTGACAATGTACCTTTAGACAATGGTACCGCCCCAATGTTTACTTTACTCAGTTGGAACCGATATCGATCAATTTTGAAATTAATTGACCATAAATAATTTTAATTACAAACCGATCTGTGAAAAGGAAATTAAAAATGGTCCTGCGATTTATTTTTGGCGCTCAATGAAAGGTTAAATTAAGTTTTTTTTCTTCAAGCACTAAAGGGAAGTGACTTTTCTAAACAGAAGAAAATAATAAAAAAAGAAATTACAAATTTGAACTGAAACGATTTAAAAATATATTAAAACGATATAATTTCCTTGTATTTATTGGAAAATTGATATACAAACGATTTATTTGAAAATTGTTGCAAAATTATAAAACTCAAAAATTAAACGTTATAAAACGTCATCTTTAGAATATTGAACGTCAATAAAGACATTAAGAATTAAAAAGAAAAAAGATTTCATTATTTTTAAAACTTTTAACTACCACTGTTGCACTAGTTTATGTATAACTATATAGATTTTATGCTCTTCTATCTGTAGATTCTAAACTCTAATCAGAAGCCGAATTGAGCCGTCGTCTCTTGAGTGGTATCTTTAACGTAATAATTGCGTAAAGTAACAGTCCAGATTGTAAGGTGGATATTGTAAAACTTCCTACCTTATACGACTAATTGTAAGTCGGTTTTAAATCATTTAAGTTACATTAAGAACACTAACATGTATGTAGGAGCATGACGATATTTGTAAACTTCCCGGAACGTTTATTTTTGGAGCTGACCTTAATAATTAAAAAATACTGTCACCATTATTTTTCCCAACAAAGGTTGGGTTGATAGAACGAATGGTTTTTGATCAACAATAAGCAGGTGTGAAATCCATTGAGTGGCAACTTTGTGATAATCAAGAGTACGAATGATGGAATGAACAGTTCTTTTATTGATGCTCACAATTTCCAAGAAATACGGTGATGCTTTTATTTTAGTGTAAATTTCGCATTATCATCTATAGTTGCTACGTCAGCAAAATATATCCGGAGCGGTTCAATCTCAGAATTTACTTTTATTGAAATATACCGAATCAACATGAATATGAATTCCCTTAACGTGACAACAAAGTAATAACTACATATCATAGTTTTCAATAAAAATTGAATTGTATCGAGTGTTGTAAATTCTGTAGGGAATTGAAAGCGATTTTCAGTTTGTTAATATCCCAAATATGTCTTTTCTTTCATCCTATTATCGTTTAAATTCACCACTGTTTTATTTACTTGTTTATGATGTCTTTTAAATATTTCCTATCTGGGTTTAACGTCATTAAAACGTTTATTACGTCACATATAAGCATTAATTTCGGTGAATGTTGCTGCCAACCATTGAAATTTAATGATCCATGATTAATAAAGTTCACGGCATCAATTCTTATGGAAAAACTTTTTTTGGTATTTACCCACAAAAAGCACCATTTTCAAAGTAAATACTTAAAAGTCCATTAAACGAAGAAAGAAAAGAATAAATTTCCGATTGCGGACACGAATAAATTCCCCCCCATAATCAACACTTAAGTTCATCGTACGTCCTTGTTATTCGAGCGGGTAACAAAATTTCGTAGCAGCTACATACCATAATTATAGCCCTACTAACTTCCACCCGAAAGAATCTCGGCAAAAAAAAATAAATACGATATTGGCCGCCATTAACGTCCAATCGACGGACTTTATTGGGATTTTAAAGTTTCTGCGGCCGTAATAATTAAGTGCACGCGCGTTTTATACGAATTCCAATGGGACGAATCAAACCCGAAATCGTGAATTCCTCAGTTCAACTACCAGCCTTGAGGTCAGGATCATTTAATGCCAAAAAAGGATATGTAATTTGAGTTCCTGCTAGGATTGCCGGAATTCTCCGGAAAGGTATTAAAGACGAAATCTGATTTTGTTTCAGCCTACGTGATGTTTAATAACAGGCGATGTAATTCTTTAGATCCGATTTAACTATATTTTATATGTATAAGACAAACATAAAAATATTTTTCATCCCCTTCTAATCAATTAAAAATTCCTTATTAGATAGTATAGATTTTAAGGTCAAAATTGGGTGTCACATTTTGGTTAACATTGAGGGATATTTGATTGTAAGACCAAAACTGATTGACTTATGTAAGTACCATTACCAATTCAAAAGCTAGACTGACTGTTGAAAACTCTTATACAATGAAAAATGTAAAGTATTTTAATATCGGCCTTGAAATGGGGTACATATAAATCGAAAATGGACAGGAGTGATGCAAATAAATATTTAAGAAACACTATATATTAACATGACAAATAAATTTTGTTGCAACGTCGCAACTTTATCTCGCTATTCTTTAAACGGATAGCAGAGAGTAGTTTATAATGTAAGAGCAGTGCTACGATAAGAATAAATGTACTACGTACCCATAATTTAAATTCAATAATACCGGTCGCCCTGATCGTTGGTACTACTATTATATACCATTTACAAAATGGAAATTATATTCAGTGAAGCAGCGCGTACCCCGGGTATGAAAACCATAAATAAACGTGTCAAGAGTGTCATCGTTGCAATTTACCAATTCGTTCGTCTTCTTTTTCTTCTCCCGTTCTGTATAAATCCCTTCCGACGATCGAGAATTTTTATTTATGACTACGTTCTCAAGAAAAACAAATATAAATACAGGCAATCTGAACAACATTAATCATATCCATGTTAACTGGATTATTGAACAGAGTTAACAAATGTCGCTCGGCTGTTACAAGGTTCACTAATTTTTATGTAATCACTCATGATCATCTTAAATCATTTGTTTTTCTTTACTTTCTTTAAGACTTTAAGTCATCATTTTCACGTCAAACTTTGAGAATTTTTAACACTTTTTGGACTTTCTTGAATTTTGTCACTTTAAAGAATTCTCTGGAATAATATAACAGGATGTATTAATATACAACTGGACTTGACTATTTACAATTGTAGTTCTCTGGCAATTCTGTTTCTTTGCCTACTTTTTAGATTCCACTGTCAAAAACTGGGTTGTTTTAAAGAAGAACAATTTTCCATTCAACATAATGAGAGACTTGGGAGTATCTATTCCAGAAAATAGTGATTCATTCCATGATTTCATATTATCAGACTGTCGATTTTCACTAAAACGTACAGTTGAGGCCTAAAATATTTCATACGGATATCACATTGTCTATATTTATTTATGTATGAAAATATCTTCTGCTAAATAGTTTACAAATGCCTAAACACAGAAGCGAAGATCAGTAGAAACAATACAGTTAATTTGTGCTACAATTGAAAATAATTCCAAATTTTTTAACCGAATTGTCATAGCAATAGATAGTATGAAAACATTGTGAATCTCCTAAATCGAATAAATAATTTTATATTTAAAAATTTGCTGAAAAAAATTCGTGTCACAACTTTTTTAGAATAGTGATGATTGGCGTCGAATTAATAGAACAATTTTTTAGAAAAGACGTGGAAAGATCTTCAAAGGAAATTCCTTTCTACGAAGGCATGATTGGCAGCAATAGTAGATAAGAAAAAAATTAACCAAGAATGAGAAATTGTAAAACTGATAATACAATAAAAATTTCAGGGAAAGAGAAGAAAATCTTGAGAACAAACTACAGAGATACGTCAAGGTATTAATATATTCTTAGCTTCAGCTATGGAAAACATGAAACCTTCAGCTTGAAAATATTTCCTTATTCAACATAGTATCTCCTTAATTCACGAAAGTTTTATAGTGAGCCTGCCAAATCTGCCAAAACAATTTTTTTTATTTGCAAATCACCACTGCTCCATTTAATAGTGATTTGCGGAAGTAAAAAAAAGGTTTAATAAATTTGACAGGCTCACTGTACAAAATAAAACGAGATATTGTATGTAGAATAAGGAAATATTTTCAACCTGAAAGTTTTGTGTTTTCCAAGAGTATGTCAATATTTTTACGTATGTCTAAAGCGTATCTTTGGGATATTCTTCTTTTTGCAAACCTGTCCTAATGGAAAACTAAAACTGAAGAAAAAATAAAAAATTGTTCAGAAATTAATGGTCAGCTTCGATGTTTCAAAACCATCAATTAAATCATTAGTTCATGTAAACAATTGCTAAAGCTCCATGAGTGTAATCGGACAGATTTTATAGATAGAATTATGTTTAAAGATGAACTATGGTTTCATTTTTATAAACCGGAATGAAAATAGGAATCATATTGCCACGAAAGGCATTGTGATCTTCGGACTTTATATATGTACATGACGTAACTATTGGAATTTTCCCTGCAATATCAAACTTGTTTTCTAGTACTGGATTTTTTCTTTCTTAGTTAGAAATTTTCTTTTCTATTCCCATTCTTCTCAAATACTCTTTTTATAAAATTCTTAAGGAACAGTTTTGTGTTTATTGTTATCACTTCAATTCCCCAAAAAAGTTTCTGACGCAGAGGAATATCTTTTGTAGTTTCACCTGTTGCCAGACCATTATGAAATCCGAACTGTATAAAGAAAAGTTGTTTCGAATTAAAAGCTGAGCTTAAATGTAAAATATAACAAAAAACCTTATTAAAGTAAATTCAATTAATTTTTTTTAAGTTTATTTACAAAAGTCCAATTACGAATTTTCTAATAATTGAAATATTCACATTTTATTCTACATAACTATTTCCCACCTCAACACATTTTTCAGCTAAATGAACAAATTTTATATAAAGTTTTCGAATAATGAAATGAACTTGAAATGTATCATATCATTTTACAATTATCAGTTTTATTTTGTTTCTTTACATTTAAGAGCTTTTAATTTGAAACATCTTCTCTTTGCCATTTAAAGAGTACCCAGAGTACCTTATTACTCTTGGTAATATTTCAATTGTTTAAAATTTTTGACCACCCTGTATACAAATCTTATAATCCAATATCTGCTTTGGTAGTTTTAGCAAAAACAGAACGTTTTATGAAGAGTGTTTTTTTTTTCAAAAACCTAAGAATAAAAAAAAATCCTCTTGTTAACTTCATCCGAGGACATATTGTATTATCTATGTACAATATCCATTTCCACTTTTTGGTAGATACTGTTTCGATTTTATTTTCCGACAGAATTTTAGTGTCACTGTGTTCCTTATTTTTTTAACTTTTTTAAAGCAAAAACGAACGAATAGCAACCATACATACATATTTCCTGGGCTCATCTCCTGACTGGTAGATCATAATGTCTATTATGTTTGGATTCTGATTTATATTCAAAAGCATTTCTGATGTCAATGCCATTGGTCAATAGTAATTTATCAAAAAATACCTGTGAAGATCCTTGGTCAGTGTAATTTACTAATGAGCAATGAAAATAACAATAAGATGGATAATAAATTAAAAAAAAAGAAGAAGAAGAAAAAAAACAAATTATTTCCGTTATAAGCCTACGAAAAAAAATTAAGTTTAATTAAGGTCGTGTCTATATGAAAAATCGATCATCAACAGTTGCACTTGAGAAAAAAAAAATAGCAAATGGCATTACAAATTTAGATTTCTAATATTGTTGTTTTGTTTATTTTGAAAAGGTGTATGGATTAATTATTGTAAACAATTACATCTAGTTTTACCACACCTTTGACAGGTTTTAATAAGTGAAGAATAGGTAGGATTTGAAAAAAATCATTTAATAAGAAACAGGTTCACCATAAATAAATATAACCAGAAGAGAAACAGAGCATATCGTCAATTATGTGATTAATGTTACTTCAAGGTTGTGAGTGTTTGATTCCACATGGAAAACGTTGCCTCTTTATTATTGGACACCCTGTATAGATTTAAAATATTGTTTTTTTATTAACAGATCCGGAAACTAAGAATAACATTTATGTGACTTTTTAATGCCAAAAAAAAACTCGATTTTTCTTTTGAACAGACAATAAATTAAACGTTAAATCTTCCACTATTGAACGTCATTCAAACACAACATGTACGTTTGCAAATCGAAAAATCATTTCTACACCACGTGTGCACGATTCCTACGTTAGATATAATACTTGTTTTCCAGCCATATTTAGCGCGATATAACGAGATATATGTACAATATATTGTTACAATGAAATATAATCCAAATTCCACGTTTATTTTGTAATCGGGCATATCTTCCATCTGTCAAGGGCGTTGGTACTGCTTGCTTTTGTTACTCTGTATGTATGTATTTGTTGTTGTTGTTGTTGTTGTTACTCCTGCTGATGTACACGGCATGGTCAAGTTTTACTGTAAGAAAAAGCGAAAGTTAATTGATCGTTCCGATAAGAAATTTTATCGAATATATCTAGTTATTTGTCTTTTTATGCTCATTTTTATAATATACAGTAGCGCTGATCCTCAATTTCATTCAAAGTTCTGCATACGAGGTAAGTGTTAAAAGTTTCCGGTCTGTCTCTGTTCTAGTTGATTTTACTTTCAATAGTCTCTCCAATAGTTAATAATAATGGTCACATCTTGAAACTAGCATTGTAATATGATTAGATAAGTAGTCTGAAGTTCTGTCTGCAAAATGCACCTCGTCATTGCTCTCAAACTTTTTTCCTCGCAGCTGTGTTTTAAGTTTTGAAAATAAATAATAATTGCTAGGAGCAAAATCTGGGCTGTAACAAGGTAAGCAGGCTTTTCAAAACCACAATCCTTCAGAGCAACCTGAGCAATGACGGCTTTTGGGAGCGTTACTTTAAAAAGGTGAACAGTTCGACTCAGCATTCCATGTCTGATCTCTTTTCAGAAGATGCGTAATACGTTCTATTTAAAATAGTACTCATTGGTTTAAAATTTCATTATTATTTTTTAGTCCCAGCCNTGATATGTACATGCGTATACATACATAGGTGTGCACCATAAGTGAATTGTGTTTTCTACAATTTATTGAAAGATTATTAACAATTTCAAGCCTCCTCCTGTCTATTTTCAAATGTCTTTCACTTATTTGAACCAAGGAAACATAATTTACGATCTAAAAATAGGCAATATTTCATTACAAAAGGCTGCGTTTATGACCGAATTAAATTAATGAAGTAGATAAGAATTTCAGTCGCTAATATTACCACTGGATTATCTTGTGTAGGTTGGTAGTCAGACGACTTTTTTTTTAAATCTGGTACTGAACTGTCATTATACATATTATTCGTTGTTTCAATTTCAGTAAAGCGTAACAGTACATAAATCAAATAGTTAATCACTATATTACTTGTGTAGCCGGTCATTAATGGTAATGTCGCTTATTTTAGGCTTGATAAATAGTGAACTTGACATTCGATTTGCTTTTTAAATAGATACCCATAGTATATTAAGTAATTTTTTAAGAATGGAAATTATATACACGCGATGTCTGAGATTGTCCTAATTAATTGTCAAATTTCGAATAAAGACAGCGAGGATCAATTTTCGATTAAAGGTACATCCACACTGGAATAACATATGTACTCTAACATAATGTTATCTTAATTTAATACAAATAGTTTACATTTGTTAAGACTTATTGATGTTGCTGTTCAATAAAAGTGATTGTGTGTTGCGTGGCGTTTAGAGAATCTATGTATATCTAAATTTAGTTGGATAGTAGGTAATTGTGTATCATGAGATCATAAAAATGTACATTTTATATCCTAGACCTTTCCTAATGCAACATAGAGCAAATTACTAACAGAAACACAAAAATTTACATTTGTTGCAATTGGAAGTTTTTGCATGTTTCTTACAATGATTGTAAACATCAAAGAAATAGCTGGAACAGCAACGACAGTAAATACCGGTGTAGATGAGTTGAGATGGAAATAGTTGCTGCGTGATTGTTCCTACGCCACACATATACACATAACAAAGCCGCTTAAAAGCAAACACTTTGTTGCGAAAACTTGAAATCTATTTTATAAAAGTTATAATACTCCCTAGATATATAATGATTTATCGTAACGCACGTTCAACTGCAAGTTGTAGAGAAAATCCTATGGTTTGCTGGGATGTATTGCAACAACTACAAACTGCAAATAGTCCAAATTACCTTCAAGTGCTACGATTTCTCGTTATTCTTCTGCATACAGTACGATATTAATCGAAAACTTTTATGGGTGTAGGGCTTGTAGAGGTACTCAGTACTGATCAGACAAAGGTAATTAAAAAAGGCAACAGTAATACACAGGATGAAAAATTATACCATATTTGTTCCAATAATATTTCAAAGGTCTTAGTAGAGCAATTTCAGAACGTTCTCAAAATAGGTTTGTTTTAATTAAATTCATTTTGTAGAAGAATTTAAAGTCAAAAGGATCCGAGTCAGACGACTAAGGTCCATAAAGCAGGAATTGTTTGCTGTCTCAATATCTCAATACCCTTGGGATGTGATGAAACCTCCTGGTGAAACATGAATTTGAAAGAAAGATGACTTTCTTTTTTGTTAACATGGGTCTATTCTGTAAATTCTAGGATTATGTAAAATAAATTAGCATAATACCATTCATTGTGGCACCTTTTTCAAAATAATCGACCAAATGTATACCTTCAGAATTGCAAAATAGAGATATCTTAATTATTCTTCGCATCTATTCTCTTTTTTCCAGGGTTTAAATGTGTTATTTGAATGTGCTCTGATGAATCCACACCAATCCACACGCTTTCTTTACATTTTTTAATCAGAGCAAGATATTTAAACACACTGAAACTGCTTCAAATATTATTCTGAATCATTTTTTCCATCGTCGTACATAATCACATCATTCACCTTATTAAGTTCTCAATCCATGCTCTGTTGTAGACGATAGAAACGATCCACTTCTTCTCTTTTTTTCTTTCTTTTTTTAGTAAATATTTTTTCACATATTAGTCTAATTTGAAAATTTCTTGTTGGATTTATTTCAAAATCCCAAATGTCAGAATCAATCATTTTTATTAAGTTGATCTTCTAAATTTAGCTCGAATTCCAATTATTATTTCCTGCTATGACTTTAAAATCCTTGAACATCTACTGAATGATCTTTCAGAGCAAGTTCCAAATACATTCCTAATAAATCGTTTTGTGTAGGTGAAATGTTAAGCTATTGTCTTATACGAATAATCTATTTTTTTTATTTCAGATTATGTGTGGAAATCAAATGGCTACCGAAGGCCTGCCCTTATCAAGACGGGTTCGCGGAGCCGAAGATTACGAAGACATTCTAGCAGGAAACGAATTCCTTCCGTTTTTCTCGAATCCACCCTGCACCGGCTTAGAAAGGAAACCACAACGGCACAAGAAGACACTTTGGACACTATTACCACGGAACCCTATATGAGAGAAACCAGACAGGCAAATTATTTCGAAAGTCAAGAATTGCCATCATCGACGGAAAATCAAGTTTCACCAAATAATAATGATTCCAGTAATAGTGTTGTGATTGCTGTTCACGTGTCTTCATCTGTTGATAGTCAAATTAATAAATTCAATAGTTTAAGTGGCAGGAACGTTAATAGTGCACCCGAAATTGTAGAACAAAATGTTATTACTTCAGAAGATCGTCCAGCTTTGGTGGCCAATAATGAGAAAAGTGAGCTTAACGTTGAAGAGCCATCTACTATAACTAAGAATCACAATGAAGGAGGAAACAGCGAATCTACTGTAGGATTAAATACGCTTCCCACTAATTTGCAATTTCGTCCTAGAAGTTTTAGTAATAGTCAAAGTAATCATGTGCCAACTCCATTTCATCATAGTCTTATTTATCATGACAGTCCGAGTCAACCAGGACAGCCACGGTCAGTGTCTTACAGCACTATTATTCAGGACATTCAACCATCCACTCAAGATCAATCTGCCCTGGATAGAAAAGAACGGAACTATGAAACCGTGCCCGATTATAGAAATAGTTATGATATGGATAATAAACCTAAAACTCCTGGTGCAACTTCAACTTCAACAACACCATCTCCATGGCCAAAAAGTGAACCTAGTTCAACAATTAGATCTAGTCTAAATGTGTATGGAAGACCTGAACAAAACTACGAAGTGGATGAAGCAGTCAGCGTGGTCACGAACGGGAGAACTCATGGGGTGCAAAGACAACAGCCAACAAAGATTTCGTCTCAACAGAAGAATGACAAAGATCAAAAAGTCGGTTACGTGGTTGAAGGTCGAAATTATCGGAAATATAGGGTGGAGGAACGAACTCCTGATGGGTTTATTGTCGGTGAATATGGGGTGGTCAGCCATGATGATGGTTCTTTGAGAGGTGTTAGGTACACTGCCGATGGAACGATTAATCCTCGACTTATTTATGATGCTTTAATGAAATTTTTGGCTTTGTAATTTTTTCTTTGTACTGATTATTTTAGTTCCTGGCAGAAACAAACTACTATAGGATTGGGTTAATTTTTACAATTGTACTAGAATTAATACATTTTAACTTGAAAAAAAAACTGTAAATTTTTATACTGTAACTTACTATATATGGGGGTATCAGGTTTACAGGGTTTAAGTACTCATTCTACATGGTTTCGACATTGGTACACTTTTAAAGTCAAATCTAGTACATTCAGTGAACAATAACTCAACCTTGCTTTAATTCCCTCCAGGGATGTTTCTCTTTCTCTTTAATTAAAATTTCAAAATTAAAAAGAATTTGAGAAACTAACATATTTCATGGTAAAAATTAAAATTCTCAATATTCTTATTTTTCGATTTAAAGAAACTGTCTTTTGGCGTTGAGACAAAATGCAATTCTTTGTTTCCGTTAAAAGTCATTCGATTTTTAAGATTATCCACTTTAGATTTTTCCGTAAAATTAAGTTTACTGTCGAACAACGAACAATTTGCTCATTATTATTATCTATTAGGAATGTGAAAATCATGTCTACACAATTATCAACCATAGAATAACTAAATAAAGCGATTATGACAAAAAAGTCTTGTAGTGTTATTGTTACAAACTCTTATATAAAATTGTTAAAGACCATAGAAAATTTCATTTGAATACATAAGGATTTTAATTAATTGAACGAGTTATTGTTAAAATAACTATTAAAACATTTCTTTTTTTTGTTTCTTTATTGATGTCCTTCTGAGTTCAGTAGCCGCAGACCGCATATCAATCGTGTTTTTAGTCATTAAGACGCTCTTAATTCGGTTGCTTACTTACATATATCAAATTAAGAGTTAAAATTCTCGAAAATCGTCGTTTCGTCCTTGCTTGAAACACCAATAAAAAACGTATCTCATAACCGCAAAAGACCAATTATTGATAATAAAATTCAATTTGAGTGAATGGTTATTGTACAAGAATATAAAATTATTAATAATTATTAGAAAAATTTTTATAAAATTTATAATAAAAAACAAACTATATGTTGGTTAACTCATTATTGCAAAACACCGTCCAAATATGGTATAAATTATTGAATTAATGAAGATTTTCAAATAATTAAATCATTTTTTTGTTGCTTTCATCGTTATAACTTTTATGCTATTGGCATTGACTGAAATAACAATGGTACACCAATCAGTATTCAAAGAAGAACAATTAGTGTTGTTTGGCATTTAGGTTTTCAAGAAAAGATAACAATTATCTAGATATTATATAGCATATCTTTAGATAATTTGGGACCAAGGAGCGATCGATTTTAATGTTGCCACGTTCTTTATAAATTAAATGAGAGAGCACTTGGATATTACGTTATGATAACCCACTGGCGTATATGACATCCATCACATACTCCGGATATAGGTCCTTGTGACTTTGTATTGTTTCATAGGATCAAGGAAAAAATTGAGAGGGCGTCGATGTATCGATCACTATCAGCCAATGAAGGTTTGGTAATTAGGAGTTTAAATGTACCGAATTTTTTTTATTGGCATTATTTCATTTTTTCCCCATTTTTATACGCTTCTGTATTCATCTCTCAATTTCTACATTATTTTTTCATTGCATTCACCATTTTATCAAGAACCATATGGTTTAAGAGAATAATATTATATCATATTGTTGTACATTCGCAATTCTAAATAATTACTTGTTACGTATTTAATTTTTATATTAATCGACATTTGAAATAAATTTTTGTAATAAATATTTAATATTTATATCTGTTGAATAAAAAGCAACGTAAGCCTTCGATAGCTCAGTTGGTAGAGCGGTGGACTGTAGTGGTTTATGACAAGTAGACATCCATAGGTCGCTGGTTCAAATCCGGCTCGAAGGATAACAACTTTTTTTAAATTATTTTGTCTAATTAATTTATTTTTCTGGTTTTTTTTTGTTCAAAATACATATATATTCAGTGCTCGTGTAATTTCATTCGTTGGCTAAAATCATACGTCCACTTTTGTGAGTTCAAATTTCAAGATAGACATTCTTGATTAAATAATACAATGAAGTACCGGCTATTCTAATATGTTATTTAGTTAGGAATTTGAGGAATTTTTTAATCGAAATTTAAGAATGAACATTTTAAACACGTAGTAAACCGCAGAATGATTTGCAATTTGTCTAAACTACTGTAAATCATTTTTCGGACACTTACCAGTCGAGTAAACATGGTCATTCAAGTCTATTTTGGCCTCCTAGTGAATAGGAACCAATTTCTTCTTTGAATTAAAAAAGGTTCCGATTATCATTTTTATGTCAAACAACAAATCGTTCCCTTTTATGACCTGTTGCGGTCACGCCTATGGGGTTCATTGTTCAAATGACAAAAAAAAGGAATGAACATTTTGTTGTGTTGTCGTCCTGGTCGTTCTCGTCATAAGTATGCTTCCGGTGTTGAAAAGGTGCTTTTACTAATACTATAATGGTTAAGGGGTGTCTTTTCATGAAGGTGGAGGCACCTGATTTATGTTCAGATAAAAACGTCTTTATACTGAAGGCAAAATATTGTATTACCTTTGAGTGTTACTAAAGGAACCAAAAGTGAATTATTAACTTTTAAATAGTAACTGGTCGAAGTAGTTGAGAAACCGTTTGATACATATTGTTGCTGACTGTTCATAAATTCATCAGAAACTTCAGGGTGGGCAATAACGATAACTTGTTCAAAATCTCAATTGTTTGCAACCACTAAGTGGTAGGCAGTTATTGGAAATTTAGTTAAGAATGTTCAATACATTTTCATGTTGGAGTCTTTTCTCATATTTTATATTACCTTTTTGAAGCAACCATAGCATCATTCAAACTGGCTCTAAGAAAATTGTAAATCATAACATCAGAATCCTTTATGTTCTCTGCTGTTCTCAGAGTAAACAGTTACTTCATCTTAAAAGGATACTTGTGGTTCCTATAAAAAAATTAATTTCGATCGGTACATGACAATATTAGATAGTTTCTTTTTCAGATATTGCATGAATTTGAGGTTTACCACAACAGGACAAATTATTTCGAGTAGAATGACTGCTCCTAATTTTCCTCTTGAGATATTTAAATAGTCAAGTATACAACAAAAAGTAGCCAAAACAGTCCTTGACTTACTAATGCTTTTGGCTTGTTCCAATTGAAGTTCAGATGTGAACATTTTGTGTAAAGTGAATGTGAATACCTGGATAATGTAATTTTCAATCAATTTCCCGAATGATTGCTTTAATGTGAGTTTGCCTTCGTTGTTCTTGAACGCCAAATGCCATTTTTCTATAGTCTGATCAACAAACCGATTTTTTTTTTCAATTACCCAAAAGCGTAAAAAAATCAAATGAAAACCCCTTAATAGTCGATAAAAGTGTTTTTATAAGGGTGAACGAGAAGTGTTCGTCATTTAATAAAAGACGTAATGTCTTGAATAGAAACAAAAAGCGCCTTTCGACACAAAAAAAAATCAACGGTATAAAAGCGAAACTAGTGATGGTACCTCCAGATGGGTCGATCAACCATCGTGGGACAATTCAACGAATGGCGAAGACACGTAGGTATTCAAGGGATAGGACAAAGGCCAATCCCTATTCAGGATGCTGCTGGTAGTCAAGATGTTATCGCCATTGTTTGCTCTTCCTAAAAGTGTGTTGTTGATAATGTATTTTGGAATTTAATATGGATTACTTTTTCGGCTTCTTATAATGGGGTAGAAAATCGGTTCGATGGTGCAATATAGAGTAGAAAAATTTTCCAACTTTCACTTTTCCGTTAGTTAAAGATTCCAATTTCACATCTTTCCCATCTTCAAACAAATAAAAATTATACAACACCCTTATCCCGTATTTAAGTGACATCCGATTTCTATTCCCGAGTCATATTCGATTCATAATAAAAAAAAATATCTTTGTGTAGGGAGTACCAATGAGTGAACGGAAGCCGCTTCTTGAATAACGTCTTGACGATAAAAGGCTAAGAAGTTTTTCGTCGTCAATAGAGACCGTATCGTATGACGTATAATAAAGTTCACTTTAACGGCAAGTTAAAGACTATCTGACTGAATAAAGAGGATAAGAATATCAGGTGAAGGACCAACCCACATGGTGACGGTTGATCTTGGAGGGTTAGGAACAATACATATACTAATGCGCTTTTGAGCGGCGCAGTTTTGTTCTTTCCCATTTGTGAAGCAGGTTTGTAGAAGAAAGTTTGGAAGCTACATCCGGGGTGTTGACGAATCTGACCCGAAATGATTTAAAAAGGAAAAGTAAGTTTTTTTTTCTAACGTTTTTTTTTAAGTAAAATAGTAATTTTAGCCGAATTCAACACGAAATAATTATGAATTCGAAAATCTTTAAAAAACCATACGTAATTACGGGTTTTAAAAGGGGCCCAACTGTAAGGAACCCTCCATGTATGTACGTACTAAAGTCGGCAATCATCCTTTTGTGAGAAATCATCCAACCAACTAATAGGGATAACTAGAGTTAGGTCAGTTCTTTGAAGAGAAATCGCGCATCCCCAGGTCCAGGTGTACGTTAGAGTTGAATGCAGTGGCGTGTAATTACTATTCACTCAAAATCATTAAAACATATTTATTAACGATAAACATGTCTTAAAATAAATAACAAATTAATTTGTGAAGGGATACATGATGATAAAAGATCGGTTAAGTGGGTAAGCTGAGCAGAATCTCATGGACAACGTAATTCAATTTTTAAATTTGACAGTAAAAGTAAAATTACTCAAATTTTTAAATTGAAATATCTCAAATTTTTTTAATGTTAAAAACAGCGAAAAATATCATTTTTGATATAGGTATAGTATATACATAGATATTTTTCCGCCGAATTCGATGACACCAATTAAATTTTCATTAGAATTTGAATTTTTGAGATATGATATAAACTTAAGTTTTTAAAATGACAATCATAGTTGGCCAAGGATTTATTATTTTTCTGATTTCATTGAAACAATTGAAAATTCCTAAAATTAATGAATTTAAATGTCTTCTTTAAATTAACTTTGAAAAAAAACAATTTCACAAAAAGTGACAACAGAACTTTTCCTAGGAGTTTCATCTTGTCATGAAAATGTTATGTTGTTAATTATCATTTTGTCAAAAAAAATTAAATTGTATATACAGAGTGTTCCATTTATAATAACATAAGTTTGATCTAGATTTTCAAAATAATAGATTTCAGAAAAACTACCACAAAATGCATAATTATATGGAATCCTATCTTTATTAATAAAATTTAAACTAAATAAAGATTTTATACAATACCTATTTTTATATCATGAACGATTAACAAGAATTAAAATGAAAAAACGACAACAACAATCAAATCGATACATTTAAATTTTTTTACTGTAACTATCCAAATTGTTTAAATTAACCACCACTGGTCTGAACATATAATAATTAATGTTTTATTTAGTAATTGTGTGTGCTGATTTACGCCTTTGAGCTTGCTAAATGAACTATGTACTTTCAAATTAATTTCTAATTTTAAAGTTATTTTTAACAAAATAATTTTAACAAATTGATTTAATATCTATTTATTTATTAAAATATAGGTTTACCGCTGGTTCCGTTGGCGTTTCTTTCACTAACGCAGTAACAGTATTATATGCAATTTTTTTTTCATTTGTTTACAGGGTATTCCAATTTCATTGTATTTAGGTACAGAATGTTTTTGAGATATAGGACGATTATGAAAATTTATCATTTTGGGACCTTCCGCGCAGTTCAGGTATCTGATAACTATCGAAAAGGTAAACAATTTTAGATTTTTTTAACATAGAAAATAATTAGATAATTTCTGAGATATAGATTAAACTTATGTTATTTTAAATAAAATATTTTGAATATTTTAGTTTTAACAAAACTTAAATTAACCGTATAACAAAGTGTTCCTTTTTGAGAAAAATAATTTTTCTACGTTTTGTTGTCACTTAACCTTCAGTATAATTGAAAATATATATTTTAAAGCTGAAGCCCTCTTAAGCTTTATTCACAACCAGTCAATTACAATGGAAGTGGCAAGTTCATAAACAGTACAAGTCCTAAAAATTCTTTTATATGATGGCCAACACGGTAACACTACTCTTTATGGAGTTATTATGTTTTTTGTTACTTTATCTTTTACTATCTTTTTGGACTTGCACTGTTCTTGGACTCATCGATTCAATTACAATTAGAACGTGAAACTAATATTTGATTTGAAACATTATTATTTTACGTCAAATATTAATTTCTAATTGTAATTGGCTGGTTTTGAATGAAGCTTTAATCTCATATAAAACTCATACATAATTTTTTTTAAAGTTATAAAAATTAAAGAAACTATGTTATTTTTTTGGAGTAAGGGATCGCCCTGTCTACAAGGTCCAGTAAGCGAGCTTCTGGAATTATCAGTTCTTAAACAAAAGAAACAGCAACGGTTTATTAATGAATTTATAATATTATACAGGGCATGTTCTACAGTTATCATCAAAACTTTTAAAACGAAATTAGTTTCACATAGATTTTTTTAAAACAACACTTTATGCTCGAACAGTGCCCAGATGAAATAAGTTTAATATTTAGAGGAGAAACACGAAATTATAATAACATTTATAAGTTGTATTTTCAGTTTAAAAGAAACGAATTTGACTTAAATCGAAATGCTAAGAAAAATCATACCACTAAACTGTTCCTGAAGAAAATAGAGTGGTTTTCTTTGGAAAGACATTAACATGAAGCTTGAAGAACAATGTAGTCATTGCAAAATGTTACAGTCAACGATGCTTTCCATAACTTGTCAAAGGATTGTTGGAACTAAGATCAAATTTACAATTAATGAATGCTAATTGAGCAGCATCTATGAAAGTAAATTTGGTTACCTGCGATATAACATTCACTGTATAATCTGGATTTAGTATACTGTGCACTGTTTTCTAAAGTCAAAAAAAGATAAAATTGCCCAGAATTATAGATGACAACCAGTTAATAGAGTCTTGGGAATTAGCCTTCCTGGAACTCACTAAAGAATAACAAGGAGAAAACTTGATTTAAATATTTCAAAAATTCAAACAGTAAAAATTCACTAACCAAAATGAAGCAATTTTAAAATTTCACCATTCATTATTATCTACGTTAAACGGTTTTTTTTTCTTAATTTAGACTAACAAACACCGTTATTCTTTTAATAGTTGCAAAAAATTCAACAATAACGCTCTATTTTTTCTTTACCTACATTGTTTATTTGTCATTTGACAAGAATGCTTATCTGTAGTGCCTTTAACACTATTTGCTCTCAAAAAAAGACCACTCTTACTTCTTAATTTTCCATTTGTTTCAAACAAAAATATATTTATGTAATTAAGCAAAAAACACTTAAACGAAACACTTAAAGTTTTAACAAAATAATCTTATTATGGAATTTTATTTTTATTGACTTTAGAATATTTGAAATTTGAATATTTTCGAAAAATA
The DNA here is from genome assembly GCA_013372445.1 of Hypothenemus hampei. NCBI lineage: Eukaryota > Metazoa > Arthropoda > Insecta > Coleoptera > Curculionidae > Hypothenemus > Hypothenemus hampei. The sequence goes on along the minus strand of JABRWK010000013.1, from coordinate 1,248,083 downwards.
AAAATACACCTGTATTAAAAATTATTTTTTAATACAGATGTAATAAATTTATCCAATGTCGATCTATGAAGTGATGATCATAAAACATCGACAGCAAATATTGTTAAACTATTTATTTCTTTAGAAGAAGAAAAATTTAAGATGGCATCCGAGCATAATGCTTTTTCGGTCGAAACTTGCCTTTGTGCCTTTTGTGACTAAATGCTAGCTTAAAAGCCCATTTCTCCATTGGTTGCGGCACCAAAGTAAAGGCAATTTTTCCATTTAAATTGTTAAGGGGTGGCTTACGAAACGAAATAGGTAGAAAATTATTAACTTCAAAAGAATGGTATTTACCGAACCGTTAAATCCTTTGCTGCAAATGCATTCTATCATCGTTATTAGGAATGAAAGGTTCTCACTCGCATGTTTTAATTCGACTCCATTGAAAAATTGAAATGTTGAATTGCATAATGAGAAATGGTGAGTCAAATATATATTTTTGCAATTGTGATAAATGCACATTCTCAAATCGAACCTATTATTTTGTTGGAGTTATGAAATCAACCTCCCCCCTGTTCATATTGCGAAAATTTTTATGAGTAATCATCCCCTAAACATATTACGCGGGAGGAAGAATTTCAATTGACAAAACACACTCGTACATATTCTTGGTATTAATTACTTTTTCAATTGTCAAGGTTTATTAAATGTTTCGCATAACTGAAATTCACACATTTATTATATCACCCTATTATGGTGCAGGAATTTCAACATATCTCAACAGTTGTTAAATCGTTTTGTCTCTAAGGGATGCAATTTTCCCACAATATGATCGGTAACAGCAGGAATGAGAATCAACAGATTGGCAGGGCTTGTTTTCCACCAAATGACGCTCAATTTTTTTTAATTGAGGGTGAGAAAATGAGCTATCCAAAACCAATCTTGCATTAAGCATATCGAAATAAACTATTCCTAGAAAATTACGGATATTGCCTGTTTTCAATCTTTACAAAAAATGGTTTAATTAAATAAAAATTATGTTTTATAAATAATGGTCGCTTCTTACAGGACCCCCACTTTCAGATCCATTGAACATGCCTCATGTGAAATGAAAAGAGACACATGAACGATGTCCAGAAGCTTATTCTTTAATTAACCGCTTCAAGACCGAATTTATTCAGAAAAATAGATCTGAAATGCCCGATTTTTTCTATGCAATTTTATAAATTTTTATACGTGACTTAATTCTTATATTTTTTAAAACGGCAAAAAACACATTGTTTTGAGAAAAAAATAGTCTTTGTGATACCTTACGACACTATCCGAGTTAACTTGGATATAGAAAAATTGAAATGCCGGGCAAGCGCGAGTTATCTCGAGCACAGTCGTTAAGCAGTTAAGAAAGCTACTGCCTTAAATTTGCATACAAATCAAATAAGATGTTCTTAACAATTCAATATTTACAATATTACATTGTTTTTATATTATTATTATTTTTTTCTACAAATATAATTTAAATTTGTGGATAAGTTGGCTGTATTTCCCCTATCGAATATTTAACGTATTTCCCACGATTGTTGACATGCAACTGCAGGAATGACGAAGTGATTGCTGCAACCCCCTAAAATTTACAATTATTTATTATCGGGTATCATCAACACTAATCAGGAATATCGGTAACAAGCGACCATCTGACGCCTCACTCCCTCCCTTTTTCAACTGAAAGGCGGTTTTTGACGATTTTCCTACCATATGGTGAAATGATAATAGAGGTTTGAGTTTTATATAACATTAGAATATAAAAAGTTTTTAAGAAAATAAAATTGGAACTTTTATATATACATATAATTTTTTTATTTTCTATACAGATTTAAAGTTTTTGCATTATCGACCAATTTAGGGATGAACATTTTTGAAGAAACCTAATGACATTGAAAACATCTTAATACAAAATTGTGGGGTAAAATCCTAGTTGACTTCTTGACAAATTTATAACTTCTAAGAAATTTGTCGTTTGCTTAACACCTCCGATTTTCTCATTTTATCTTCACATTTCAAAAGAAAAGAAAAATAGATTTACCTATTGCCAATTTGGGCACTCAAAAATTTGTCGTCAAATTTCAAAAAAAATCCTCTTAGCAAAGCTTATGCCCCAATTACGGATTTAAACTTGAAAAGATGTTTTCGATGACGCGTCCTATGTTCTAGGAAGGGCAGGCGTAAAACGAGCCAAACGGCTACCTTAAAAAAAGCTTTTTGCTTCAAAACGAAAACACGCCTGATAATGAGATGACATCCAAAGAGGCTGCCGGCTGCAAACCGCAACAAACAATAGAGACGATACAACGCCGATGATCTCCGGACAATGCACAGATTAAACTCCGCATTTTGGCTTTACTGACATTTGGTCGCTTTTATTGGGATCAGTACCGTTCGGTATGTTCCTATGCCTACCAGTGACGTCTCAATTATGTAAAAAATCTTTATAAAGCGGCCCATTTAACACATTCTCCCATAAAACCGAAGGAGAAGCTATTGAGTAAAACTATATTTGTATGAATATTAGTAATGCCTACATATTATGTAGATTGTTCGTTTCTAGTCGTAAGTTTTAATTATTAATCTACATAGATTGGTCCGACTATGATTTTGCTTTTGCCTAAGCTTCTACTAGAGAGATGCCACAAACAAAACTGATAAAAACACTGATTTTTATCACCTTAAACTCCCCTTTTACAACCCTAAACGATAAGGTCTTAATAAACATTCAGGGTTTTATTTAGTCATTTGAATAATTTATGCACAGTTTTAAACAGTTTTTTTAGTTTTTCGGTTCTTGTAGTTAAATAGAAAACTGACCTATGAACTTGTATTGAATCAAAATTAAAACTTTCAATTTCCATTTTCAGATACAACAGTTACCTATGGTTTCCACTCGTTCTTGTTCGATGACTTTTTTAAACGGAAACTTCCAATACTTTTCAGTCACTTTCTTATTATGAAGAAGCCTTTCCTGATTCAATTGTGAACTGTGTGTTTTCTAATAACACGGATATATATTATGATGAAAATGACCATATCCGACAAATGTATCAAAACATAAAAAAGATTTAAAACCGTACCACTAAATTCTAAAGACAAATCGAAACCTATAAAGTTTAGTTCTTCTCACAGTTGAAGTTTGTATGGATAATATTGAAATTTTGTTTGAACATGTTATTCAATAACCGGCAGATTTCTGTCCTGGATAAATTGAATGATCCTGAACTATGCACATTTGTTTAATAGCGCTGCATAGTTTTTAGTTGTGATATCATGTTGGATTGTAAGAAAAACTATCTAAATTACACAATTTAGGTAGTCTTTTAACGACAAAACAACTACGCAGTTAACTAAATTCAACGCACAGTCTTTTTAGACTTAGTTTCTATCTCTTTGCATATAGAATACTTCGTATTAACATTTTGTCATAATTTTCCTTTTGTTATCTGCACTTAACAACACACCTGCAATTGTACAAGAAACAAAAGCTTTTTTTTGCCCCTTATTTTCACCCACTGCTTTCCTTTCATGGAACCGAGAAAACTGAAAAAAAAAACTGTGGAAAAACTGATGGTTCACATACGTTTAGTTTGTGACGAGAAACCGTATAGTTACAATCTCAGAAGAAAAGGAAAATACCATCTGTTTTCATTACTTCAGAGCACACAATTAATTATTGTGATAAATAATATAGAAAAAGACAGAGAATGAATGTTTGAAAATGAAGAAAAGATTAAATCAGAGGACTTATTAGAGATTTTTAATCAGTCGATGATAAGTGGCTTTGTGAAGATAAAGACATTTTTGAAGAAAGTATGTAATAAAAAGTACAATAAAGAAATTGATTTCGTCTAACTCATCATTGGCTCAATTCTGATAATTAAATAATTTATTTTTAACATTTTATTATTACATATTTTTCTGCCAAACTTAGGTATTTTTAGTACAACTTAGGAGTGATCAACGTACATCATAAAGGTACTTAAGACAATCTTTTTTAAATAAATCTTACCAATTTGTTCCTCTTTCTCTTGACAATTGAATCAAATTACGAACTAAATCGACAAAAAAAGTTACAATGAAATTCATATTATTGTAATTTAGATTGATGTGTTAAAGAACTTTTTTTAATATTTGTTTAAGAATTCTATTTTAGTAATTTTTCAAAAGCAATTTCACAAGCTCTCGATATTGCGTGAAAAGGAAATGAGCACTTAACACGCAAAAATGACTTATTGAATGTCAAATTTATAATTGCCTGTTAAAAATTCCAAATATCAACGACATATTCAAGTACCACAATAACAATTATTGTTCATTATCAAAGCGGGAAATTTTCCTTGAATTTTTTGAAAATCTGATCTAAAGGCGTCAAAGTCAAATCGTCGACGACGGGTCACCATAAAGCCCACCGTTGATCCGAAAAGTAGGCGGAGTCTGATTCGTTGATGGTATTACGGTAGGGATCCAATGGGAATCGCCTTGACGGTGGGGGTTGTTTTGGCAATAACCTTACCGGGCGCATCAATTCCATCTTCATTCAATCATTGATTAGTTCAGTGGTTCAATCATCAAGTTGTTTTTGGTTGTGTGTTTTTTTCATTTATAGTTTTTGTTCTGGAGGGTTTTGATCATGATTAGTGCGACTAGTGCTTCAGATATGATCCATTTAGAACGACATTCTTCAGACATTCAAATGAAGAACCAATATCATCAAAGTCCAAGCAGTTCTTCCAGTAAGTAAATCTAAAGTTTCAGTTCTGCAGGAGTTTTAGTACGTACATTGCACTTACATAGTGATCTTGAATTACTAACAGGAAAATACTCAAAGTTCAATAAATTAATTGATTAATTTTAATCTAATAACTTTTCTTTTATTGACTTTTAATAAATTCCTTGGTCTTTATAAATATCATCGGCTATAAAACAGGATAATAAAAAGACACGTGAAAATATAAGTACTTATTTCGTTTAATCTTTAGTAATTAAACGATTATTAAATTTTGCGATCGATTAATCTGTTATAAAATATACTCAATCCGTATAAAGAATTTGTTGAAAGTCAAAAATAAAGCGAAGCAATAAATAAATTATTTTTTATATATGTATATCTGACTTGTAAAGGCAAAACTTTTACAGCCCAAGTAATAAATTAATTGCTTTTCCTGTTGTTATTGATATTAGCTGTATTTGATAAATTTGATGAGATTAGATCCAATTTTTTTTCAGTAATATAAATTTTTTGAAAATGAAAGAGTGGAATGGCATTAATTATATGTATTAAAAGTTTAAAGTGATATTAAAACTTAAGCTCTTATAATTGTTATAATAAATTGGAAAAAAAAAATTAAAACCTCGTGTGGATTAATTCGAGATTGTGCCTCCTTTGCAATATCTTGCCCATTAAACAACGTAAAACGTAACACTATTTGAAAATCATTTCAAATGAAAATCATATTTATCATTAAACAAATTTAAAATATCTATACTAAAAATACATATAAATCATCTTGGACCCCAAATCAATTCTGGAAAAGAATTAGATTTTAAAATAGAATAGATAAATAATGTAAAAGACTGTTTTATTAAGGGTTGCAGCCAGCTTTCAGTCTTGCTGGCATTGAACTCACCAGACCCAGTCATAAGACTGAAAGAAATTTAATTCAAATTTTTATTATCTTACAAATCATAATCATTAATGTTTGCTTATATCTATTTTTTATTATTTGTTTATTTTAAGTCTAAACAAAAAATTTTAAATTTAAAAAGAGTTATTATAAAAATTAAAAGAAAGTCTTTTGCAAATTCAAATCATATTTGTATAAAAAGGAAATAATAAAAATCCTAGTTAGTCCAAAAATTCAAAAAAAGGCTGTTAAAAAATTAGTAATAATTATGTCCAGGACAAGTTTCAATTATTGCTTTGCAATATCTGTACTCTACTCTGCATGCTTTCTAGATTCAGGTACATTTTGTGTTTTCTGCGCTTGATCCAAATATGCTCAATGTCGAATGTAGATAGAAATATAGAACTCCCGGGAGAATGACAATTGAGGAATGCTTTGATTTTCTCTTGATTATTTTGCCCTTTCGCACAAAAAGAAACTGCTACCATTATAGAATGAATCAATAAGTTCCTATCCATAAATCTCACTAGTCTTGCTTCTATCCACAACCGATAAATCCGTGAGTACATTACAACAAAAAGCAGCCCACACGACTATAATTATTTTTCAAAACGAATAAATTCCATGGTACAAATCGGCGATTTTCAGCTATAGAAGAAGTAAAGCTCCTCTTAAAAGTTAACTTGAATTATATTGACCTTCATAAGTCTATGTTGTACCATTTCAGTATGATATTGTGTGTATCATATTATGGTTTCAGTATCATTTTAACTCAGAAATTCATCCTACGAGTATCAAATAAAGCTCTTCTACTTGAAGGACTAATATAGAAATCTTAATTGGGCGTAATAATTCGGGGCTTTTAGTTTTTGACCATTCAGCCATCTTTTCGGTGAATTAAAAGAGATATCACCCAAAGCGATACATTAAAATGTCCGCTGAACTCCCTTTTTCAAGTTCTAGTTTCAATCATTATCCCTTAACATTTAAAGAATAGTTTATTACGTTTAGGTCAGGTCTATTTGTCGGCCCTGGGTAGTCAATTACATCACTTTTTATGAATTCGATTGTAAATCATGGTGGACTTGAAAAGTAAAATCTACTTTAGAAAAACTTTTTATACCTACTGTTTATGATAGAGGTGCAATTCTAAAATAAAAGGCCTTTTAGCCTAATATAACAATATAACTCACAAATTCCATATAGAAATTTTAAAGTATTTTTTATTCTTAAAGCTACCAGTGATGTTCTCAATTGTTCACAAACATAATGATTGCCGACAATCGTAATAATCAAAACAATAAATTATTATTAGTGAAATTGAAGACATAAGTGGATAAAGCTGTCATGTCATACTTTTCTAAAAAATGATCTAATACATTTTTTGAGTACTTCATGTATAGATTTAGCTCTCCGTTTAGAAAGAA
>JABRWK010000013.1:1211359-1238474 GCA_013372445.1 Hypothenemus hampei | reverse complement strand
ACACTGATGTGCATAACTATAGCACCACTTAATATTTCATATCTAGCTTGTCCCTTACGAAAGCTAATTTAAGCAATTTTCACTAAATTATAAACGAAAATTGAAGCAGTTTTGCCAAATATAACAGTTTTTCTAATATTTATTGAATTGTTACAAAAAAAAGCATTCAATAAAAAATGTCCATTTGTTCATAACTATAGCACCACTTGAATTTTGCTCTTTTCTGGATTATAAAAACTACCTAATTTGGCAAAATTGCTTCAAATTAGGTTTATAAAATAGTGATAATTGTTTGAACTAACTTTCGTAAGGGATAATCGAGATACGGCCAAAATTCAAGTGGTGCTATAGTTATGCACACCAGTATATTATATATTTTGCATAAAAACTGGTCAATTTCCTGAAAAATTGAAAATATGACATGACACCTTTATGCACTTATATCTTCAATTATAAGACGAAAAGAGGAGAAAACAAATCACTTAATAACGTGAAATAGTAATGTAGCAGCAATTTTCTGAAAATAGCAAGATTTTGAATAATCTAATGAGTCATTTTTACTTTGGCAACCAACTGACGACCAACTCAACATCTCTTTTTAAACTGTAGTGCGGTAAGGAAATGGTCTGTTTTTACTGTAGTGGGATCTATGTATGATTGGGTCTTGCGACTTGATTGACATCAAATAAATTTTTTCGTTCATGTATTTCCATGCGGAAATATTCCATGGAGCTTATATTTGGGGATAGTCTTAGCCAAGATATTATTTGTCCACGTTCCATTTATATTCAACAAAGGTTGAAATGTAACTGATGAATAACTCGTAAAAACACTTACTTTTAAAAAGAAATATCTTTCTTTACATTGATTGAATTTTTAATATTCTAATTGATATTATTCTATATATTGGTTTAAATTGCAAAAATGCAAAATGTTGTACTTTACATTCATTACTTACTAGTCCTGTATAAAATCTGATAAATTTTAGACACATTGCAGACAGGTTTATATAAAATTGTTTAACAAAAAAAAAAAATTTACTCTATAGGTATATACATATTTAATCGAAATACAGTTTTCTCACTAATTTCCTTAAAACGACCTTGACTATTTTATTTAAATGTTCTTTAATTTTCAGACAGCACATGTATCACTTTTCAAATTCATAAAGAGTATATATGATATACATATGTACAATTTTAAATTGCTCACGCTGGCTGCTCCTTCAAATAAAATGTTATAAATAGCCATATCTTTAATAAAAATTATCAGTTTTTCGAATAATGCAACCAACTGATGGTGTAAACCAATAACAATAACAGTAGTAATTGACTTATCTCAATTTTTTTTTATTAAAATATTCGTTACGTTGTGAAACATTTTTATTTATTAACATCATTCATTGATTTCTCAAGTAGTCGGGCCTCGAAACTGATTAGTGAAAGATTGCAAAGTTCCTTAATATTGGATATTACGTGTCGTTAGTTTTAATAATGACTATAACTAGTAGTATGTATTTTTTTTTTTAACTATTTAAAAATCTAAATTTTCTTTTCGAACTCCAGGCCGAATTTTGGACATTCCCTGTAAAGTATGTGGAGACTATTCATCAGGAAAACATTACAATATATTCGCATGCGACGGTTGTGCCGGTTTCTTTAAACGATCCATCCGAAGAAACCGGAGGTACATTTGTAAAGGCAAAGAAGAAGGCACTTGTGTTATCGATAAAGCGCACAGGAACCAATGCAGAGCATGTCGACTGAATCGATGCCAAGAAGCCGGTATGAATAAAGAGGGTAAGTCCTATACAATAATTAAATACTGTTATTTCCCCTTTTAATACGAGGGTTGAAAAGTGTTTATTTGTTCTATCGGCTACCAGGTGTGACAACAAGAATTACTGTTAGTAACAATAATAATTTTCTAGCCGTTCAACACGAGAGAGGCCCAAGAAATTCCACAATTCGCAAAGCAATGTCTACGTTCTTTGAGGAGCAACATCAACGAGTGATTGCCAGTAATATTCAAACTTGTGGAGGTGTTCTAAACTTGTCTATGCCTAGACCTAGTTTTCCTGCACCACCTCCGCCTCCAGCTCAAATTTTTAGTAGAGTTCCTATGCTGCATCCTGCACTTTCATATCTTCCAAGGGTAAGTACCTACAATTAAATGTAGATCACAAAATTGCACTGTTGTGTTTAGATTCCATTGTTGCCATTTCCGCCTCCATTGCAATCGAGTCCTCCACCTTCTCCAACAATAACGTCTCTGGATATTTACGAGTCGGCAGCTAGTTTAATAATATTTACTGTGCAATGGGCAAAAAGTCAACCATTTTTTCTCGCTTTACCAATGGAAGATCAATTGGCTCTACTTGAAACCACTTGGAAAGACTTATTTATTTTGGACGCTATTAATTGGCTTCCATCAGTAAACTTAACGCTTTTAATGGAAAACAATGAGAAATTCAAGACAGATGATTCTAAAAGGCGCGTTCAAGATTTTCAAGAAACGCTTCTTCAGGGAAAACATTTTCAACTTGATCCTCAAGAAATTTCATTGTTGCGAGTGATTTTTCTATTGAAAGGTGTTTCCTCCGAGAGTGGCACTGAGGATGATACAGGAAAGAAACTTGTTCAGGAAAGTGCAGTAAAATTGATAGTAAATGAAGCTCAAATTAATTTAAACAAATACGTGACGAGTGCAAAACCTCATGATCCTTTGAGATTTAATAAATTACTTTTACTACTTGGAAAAATCAGAAGTATTAGTTCAGAAGACGTTGTTGATTTGTTCTTTCGCAAAGCATTGGGAACGTTGTTGTCAATGGAATATACGATTGCCAATATGTATAAGCAATTGTTTGACTGAAAAAAATGTATTTTTATTAAATATTTGTACACATTTAGATACCTATAAATAAGAAAATTTTAAGGAAAAATATGTTGTATATAAAGTAAATATACCATAGTTAGTATTTTTTATATTATCGCACTGTGATTGAGATTTTTCTTATTTTTTCCTTGAAATAAATATTTTCAGATAATTAATTTTCGTTTTATTACTCTTGTACCAACAACAGCTTTGTTCTAAAAGAAATTTAGAATGTTTCCACAACTGGTTTATCATTAGTGCTGCACTAGGTATATCGTGATTTTTAAATAATGCAATGAATGGTTAAAAAAAATTGAAAGTACATGGAACTATTGTATGAATCGTAACGATATCACCGATCATACAATCACTGTTACGATTAATAGCGTTAATCAAAAATTACGATATAGCTCAGCACTAGCGAAAAGCCAAAAGCCGGTTCTGAATTATCTTGGAACAAAGCTAATGTATAAAATTAAAAATTTGATACAAAAATTCGTGATTGTTCAGTTTTTTATCCAATATATTCAACACGTGGCACAGATAATAAAATAAAATATAAACCATCGATTAAAAAAATTCAACCCCCAAACAGAACTGGACCGTGCTATAGTTCTGATTGGGAAAAAAAGTTGAGCCCTTTCTTTCATGCCGCAATTTTATTGTTGCGAAATGTATGTCACATTCATCATAAACGGGGTCATAAAATAATCGAAAAGCGAAACAAGGGTGTCTCAAATACCACATAGTTTCAATTTGATTGACATTGAGTCCATTGAATCTATTTCCGACAAATAAGGGCGAACTTTTAAAATGGGGAAAATTTTAATGAGTTTGTTCGATTCATAGAAAAGAGGATTCCCATCTCAACATGGGATTTTCGGAAGGATACGTCGTAAATTCTAAATTTGTCAGATTTCAAGTAAAGTTCATTTCGAGAAAAGTAATAAATTTTTGTTTTTGGGAGGTTTAATCTCCGTACTACCGTTAATTTTCGCTTGTGGCGCATGAAAATTGCCTTTTAAAAAAAGGATACGTTGCCACCTGTAAAGAAGATTTCAACACCCAATTTTTTTGATTTATGTTGAACGAAAGATTTCTAAATTGACAACCCTTACGATATTTTAATAAAAAATATTTTAGTCGTACTCGACTACCATAGACTTATTTAAGTGTGAAAATCATTAGACTTTGGACCAGTATTACATGTATTAAGGTAAAAAATGTTTCATTTATTATTTACATGCGATTTTTTTGTAAATAAACGACAAAAAAAACTTGTCAGGTAAAATTTGTTCGATGGTAGAGAACACTTCTGTTGAACTGAAAATGTTTTTAAAAAAATGTCTTCTTATATGTCATTTCAACTGTATTTTAATTTTTTTAATGACATTTCAATATTTTCACTGTCAAAAACTAAAAACAATTTATTTATTTGAAACTTCATTCTTTAGATATCATAAAAAAATTTGGGGACATAAAATACGGTGATTTCCTGTGCAAATAGTTGACAATTCCAATGGGTCAAATTCAATGTTCTGGATTATGACGTTTCAAAAATTGTCCGACATTTCTGGAAAAATGAACTGGACAATCATCGAGCTAAAACCATATTGTTTGGCACGACTCCAAATTGAATTTATGTCTCTAATCAATGAATCATGTGGCCACTCATGGTTGAAGGAAAAAACAAGAAAAATCGATAGAGAAAAATATGGGATGGATGATTAGATAAGAAAATGGGACAATATTAGTACTAATTTTGCTTATTTTCTCTCTGTATTTTTGATGAATAAAATATTTCCCTTTTTCAGAGAAACTGAGTATTTTGTTTTCTTCGGATTTTGACATGTGGAAACATCTCCGGTACTTTTCACCATTGCAGATTCCATCAATAAAACATCTTGAATTGTCAAAGGATGAATTAGTGCAGTGTAGTGCAGTGAAGGTTGATTCCTTTGATTGACTGACATAAAAATTTTGGTTAAGTATCCTTTACTATCAAACAAATATTACTTTACGAGTTTTTTGTTCAAGACATTAGTTTATGAGAAAATGGCAAGTACATAATAAATGGAATACCCTACGTAAAACAATGAAAAAAATTGACCTTTTAATAATTTTCTTGCATTTCTCGAAAAAAAAATTTAAAACAGAGTTGCAGGGAAGGATAGTTTGTAGAAACAGTGCCAATTTTCAGGATGTAGATATTCTAACTCAGCTAATCGATCGTAAGTGCTGCTCGATGCCCTGGTACGTTATTATGCTGCATAAACCAATATTTAATTGAGAATTCACTTCTAATTTCTGCAACTATTAGGCAGATCGTGAAAGACCTTTTTCCAAGGTGAATTGACTTTGAAACTCCCTAATCTTATTTATCCTTTTTTTTCAATATAAACCATAAATAAAATACCTTTTCAAACAATTAGACTTCGTTATCGGATTTTGAAGAAATATTATGGATTTCAGTCACGGTCACCCATTATATTTGTCGGTAGTATTTAAGACCCGTGAAATATTATTTTTGTATTTTTTCTGTATTATCTATTATGCACATTGGTCATGTGTCAGTCGGATAAAGCAGGTAAGGCTGGTGTAGGTAAACAGTAAATAAAAAAATAATAAATTTGAAAGCAATGACAAAGTAATATTAAAAATAATACGATGACAAATGTCCAGAATGATATTTATTTACGAGACATGTCACAAAAAGTAACGGTAACTCCAACGCAAACGTTATCAGTAAAATTGGTCTCTTTGCCCAAACCCAAAAAATCTTTAAGCGGAAATCCTAATGGTGATAATCTATTGGAACGTTTGGATGTCATTGGATTCCTTTTATTCTGGTGCATAATAATATTTTTCTTCGTAACTCTTGCCTTGACGGTTGCAAACATTTTTACCGTATTCTATCGGATCGAATGTGAACTACGGAAATTGAATAATGAAACATCTTAACATTGTTTTAATAAATATACCAAAAAGTTTATTCAAATTGTTAATGAACCAGTTTTCTCACGGGAACATATCAACAAAAGACAATGATGCGGGTCCTTCTTCGGTACACGTTTCCTTGAAACCTGAGGCAATCGACCAATAAACCAATGTTGCATTTTCAAGTGGATCCTTAATCTGTTTCGCGCCATGTGTGGTGGGTTTACCGAAAACACTTTGTTCAATTTTTCAATAGGCCACTTTATCATCGAGTACTTTTTACCTTTAGATTCACCCTCAATGCGAAACAGGAAGGAAAAAAACACTAGCATCTATCTGGGAATTGTGAACAAAATTCCGGCCAAATAGCCGCTACTCTTAAACCCCTTTTTGACAGCCTATGTACATGAAAGTCAAATCGATTGTAGACGTCGTTTGTATCGAAAATTGGTGGATCGGACCATACGCGTTCAGCAAATGCTGCAGTTCTAGGCCATAATCTCGTTTCTAAATCATCTGCACTAACTTGTTCACTCCACAAACAAACTTCACCACCCAAAACTTGACTTAGTCTATTAGAATAGTTGTTCCAAGGTCTATATTTGTAAAACTTTTTCCAGTCAGTGTAAGGATCACAAGAGCCATGATCTTGTAGTTTCTTCCAAGGTCCGAAACCGCAGTCTAAATACCATTGACCCACTGTGGAGAAAATGATTTTATACCCATTCTCCAGAATATGTGTAAATTGTCCGAACCAGAATTGTACTACCAACTCTTTTTGATAGGATATGGAGTTTATATAATGATCCGTCAAAGGACTTGACCATAAAACAATATTTTTAGGTAAAGTTCCGTTGTTAGCCAACTTAACTCTTTCCAGCATATTATTGGTAAATTGCACCCAAATTTTATATACATCGCTTTTTCCAGACCTTTTCCAACAATCAGAAACCACTTCATCATCGCCGATATGGAAGATTTCACGTGCAGTACCTAGCTTAAATAATTCTTCATAAACATTTTGAAGAGTTTTAAACGTTTCTGGATTATCTGGATTCAAAGTGGCTTTAAACACATCAGGAGAGGCGCATAGAACTTCACTTTTTGGCCAAGCTTCTGCTGACACATGACTGGGAGCGTCAACTTCAATTATCACTCTAATACCGCGTTTTCTTGCATATTCTATCAGCTCTTTAATGTCTTCTTTGGTATATCTGGATTCCGCATTGTATGCTACATTTAAAATATTTGTGTTGTTTAGTTCTAAAGGGAAACTTTCTACATCAGAAATATGAAGATGTAAAACATTTAATTTTGATATGGTCATGCCATTCACTGTTTTTTTTAGGAGATTTAAAGGAAAATAGTGACGTGATACATCAATGAGCAAACCTCGATGAGGAAAACTTGGTTCATCTTGGATTAGAATATCGTGAAAAATCCTGAATTTTTTGGATAACTCGTCGTACCAAATAAGTTGCCTCAAAGTTTCGATACCATGTCTTATTCCGAAGTAATTGTCGGCAAAAATATTCACTAATAAATCTTCTGATACCTTTTGACTATACAATCTGTAGCTCTCATTTGTGTCCACTGATAAATCCATTGCAATACTCGATACATGAAGATGGAGTTTGAAGGACTGATTGTCGCCATCATGAAGATAAAACTCTTCATTGGTGAGAGTTTTAAGAAATTCGTTGGCTAAATCTTCCAAATGCTTCTTTAGATTCTCATCTGAGGAATGAATACTTAAGAAAATGTGTTCTTTGAGGAAAGTGGAGGAGTTCTTGTTTCGTATTTCGATACTTTTTGGTTTAGGCCATAGGGGTGGTATATTGTTGCAAAGCATTTTGCATGTTTGCCATGTCGTTCCATTATTGTCAAAAGTTTTTTCACATTTGCTATTTTTACAAAGCCATTTATTGAAGTTTGTTATAGACTGTGGGCTGAAATGATAAATGTTTATAAATAATGCAATTTCAGTGGCAACTTTAGTAAAAACTTACTCGTCATATCGAATTGATTCAGTGTTTTGATTTCCATAAATTTGCAGTACAAATAATATTAAAAAGACACAAAAAAAATCACTGCAACACATCTTTCTCTCATTTTATGAAAAATTATCTTTAATACGCTATAGAGTTTTATTTTTGAAACCTTCTCATGATTCAGGTACTTAATTTTTGTTATTCATCGGTTATCTAATCTATCTAAAACTGATAATCATGTAGAAGGTTGATAGATATTGTAGAAAATATATTTATTTATTGTGTGATTCCAATGGATAAAAATGCATAGAATGATATCTGGCCTATAGGAGACAGGTCCAGAAACTTTTAGAGAATATACTTGAATGAGTCTTATATTGAGGGAAATTCGGGGTACCCATCTCTCATTTATTGTGCACATTCTAATTTCCCATGCTCAGTCTCACTTCCTTAACAAATTTCTCAAGTTTAATTCTCTTCCAGAGGTATAATAACTTCAACTTTAAGATTGGTAAAACTGTAATTCTCAATAGTGACGTCATTTCAAAGTATGGTATATTTGGTCATCATTATAGAATCAGAGCTTTTTGCAATGGTAATTTCTCTCTCGACCGCTACCCCATAGAGTACATAACCTGGGGCAAGTCGAGTTTAAAAATAACAGGGGGGCTTTTTAACTACGGAGAGTTTAGATCGGGATTATCTCTTCAATTGAATTGTTCCCAAACCTATTAATGGACAGTGCTGTAGTTTTGGGGGTTAAAATGTTTTTTTCTAAAATAAAATAAATAATAAATAATTTAAAATCGAGGGATGGTGATAATGATCTTGAAAGATTAAAACATCGATATATTAAATTTGTATTTTCTTTGGTATTTTAGAACGCCACTGAAGTAGGATTAAAAAAGTTGGACCCTCCCTATATAGTAAAGCTAACGCCTTGGGCGTTTTCAACATTTATTCAATTGTCAAGTTCAAATGTGGTCTACTGATTTTACCATGATTGATCAACAATCAAATTGCCTCTGGTAACTTATGCTGCAAAATTTGCTTCTATATTAACAATGCCATTTACACTTCTTTAATATTTGTTTGCATCTAATTATATATGTGTACGTAATTATTTAACTAATAATTATCAGTTCAACTATTAAATACTTCTACTTTTAAGAGTTTGAGATAAACAATATAACATATTTGACAATACTTTAACAGCAACCGTGAAAATCTTGTTAAAGCAGATACTAAAATTAAAATTAAAAACATAGACGGTTGCCTATATTTTCCCCATTTTGTTAAAAATTAAAGCGGGAAAAATTACCGTTTGAACTTCTTCAAATAACTGCATAATAGTCACTCTAAAATGGTTAAATCTGTTGCAACTTTAACACAATATCGTCTTGAAATAATTGAAATTGAAGAGGAAGTTTATTGTCGGCCAATATTCAACCCCTTTTATTTATTATTTTAACAATTTTAATTCGATTCGAGTAGGGTATTGTTCGAAGGCAACAAAGCAGGAAATCTTATCGTTCAATTCACATTTAATTCTTTCATGTTAAGTTTCCAGTATGCAGTTTTTGTTTTAGCTTCTTAGCTTAATTAAGTATTGAACCGTTTTAGTAATTAAATCAATGTTTCAACATGAAGCAGATGTTGATTCAAAAAGTGAATTGTTATTATTATTAACTGGACCAATCTGAATGAGGTCTCTGAGGATCTTCAAATAAATTTAATTGTTTCTGGATGAATTTTTAGGCTATTCGTTTTGAATTGGAATGGTATGGGCTTTTAAGTGGTGTTTAAAACATATTTAAATATTATGTGTATATTAAGGTATGAGAGTTTAGACGCTCAAAAAAAAACACGCAATTTTTAGAAATTTTTAGAGGTTGCCATTGTAAATATTGATATTATTCTTTTTGAAATTTTTGAGCTTTGAGGTATTAAAGTATATACATTTTTTAAATTTATTTTTTACAGCTTAAATGTTGTACATATATATATACAAAAACATCAAGTAAACATAATTCTTCTAAAAGTAGGCAGGTGACTTCCGTTGATTACTTTTTAATGAAGTCATCACTTTGATAAAAAAAAATCAAAGTGTTTTAGATTCGGTATAACTATGGTTTTGTCCGGAACTACAATTATATACAGGGTGTTTGGTAACTGTGGTGCCAAATTGATATGGATGATAGACCTCATCATTTTAAGCAAAAAAGTTCATATGAACATGGGTCCGATAGTGCTTCGTTTCCGAGATACAGAGTGTTAAAGTAGAAGAAAAAGAACATTTCTTTATTTTTTAATTTCCAAACGGCTTAAGATTTTTTAACCAAATTTGGTATATGAGTTTAGCATATTGCTAGGTTCAATCCAAAAAAGTACCAGCTTCAACCTTTCACCAGTGTCGGAGATATGGATGTCATATTTTATTACAATTTTGTATGAAAAGAAAGATAGTCATACCTCCGCCATTGGTGAATGATAAAAGCTGGTGTGTTTTTGGATTGAACCTACCAATATACTAAATTCATATACCAAATTTGGTTAAAAAATCTTAAGCCGTTTGGAAGTTAAAAAATAAAGAAATGTTCTTCTTCTTCTACTTTAACACTCTGTATCTCGGAAACGAAGCACTATCGGACCCATGTTTATATGAACTTTTTTGCTTAAAATGATGAGGTCTATCATCCATATCAATTTGGCACCACAGTTACCAAACACCCTGTATATTCATACATACATTAATAACAAAATGGTGGATTTTTCTCAAAAAGCAAAAAAAAGGTATTTTTTTCACAAATTTTTCCAACAAAATAAATACTCCATAGTAAAAATTTAAATTTCAACTTGGTTCTAGTTTCGAACAGAACTATAGATGTAAAGGTTATACGATTTAAATTTGATCAAGATCGGTGTAGCAGTATCGAAAAATTCTACAGCAAATAACAAGAAAACATTGTTTCGAGAAAACGTATTTGAAGTTTTTTTTTCTACAAAATTAAAATATAAAATCTTATTTACAATTAATCAGTGATGCCTGTACTATACAAAATGCATTCTATATCTTCATGTACTTTCAAAAGACTCTCAAAAAGAATAAATCGATTTCTGAACTGGTCAAATTCTCATTATACCTTTAATATTTTATACATGTTTTGTATGTTAAAGAAGAAGAAAAAAGAAAACATGATTTTTCATAAAACCTGTATCTAAATTTTAACTCTTAATACCTGTAGAGCGGGTCTCTTCTAACCCAATCTGTTAGAAGTCTCGCTTTCAAAATTCGATCTATCATAGTTTCTACGCAAGAAATTTGTTTGAAATAAAAAAAGTTATTCCATTTTTAACTAATCCAAAAGAGAAAGAGAAAGAGAAAAACTTCGCATTTATTCTAATTGAAATCAAATATGTGAAATGTTTAACCACAGCTTACAAGCAGCGGCAAAATGAAATTAATTCTGTTTGGTGATGAAGCATCAAACCATGGAAGCATTTAGTGAGCAGAGGTGGTACAGTTAACTTAGATGTTTTTGACCTAAATGATAGTCCAAGAAAAGGGCGTCCAGCAACAGTTGTCACTAAAGAAACAATATAGGCGGTATGGAGTACGATTGACAAAGACAAACATATATCTGATCGAATACTTCAATATACAGTAGGCATTCATACGCCATCATTTTGCATGAAAATCCTCACTTGAGAAAAGTTTCTTCATTATAGTTGTCTCATCTATTCACAGATGAGTAACGTCCATAAGACAGATTTGACATTTTCAAAATTCGTTAGTGTGGACTAAATCTTTTCTCAATTCACACACCTTAACTCTAAGACAATTAAGATATGAGGCAAAATCAGAAACGTTGTTAACTTTGAAGTCAATTTCTTTATTATCCAGTTTATAGATACTTGATGGAACTGGAATATATCACGACGGGGAGGCTAGCACTCAGGATATTCATACAATGGTTTTTCCTGCTTTGGGCTTCAACTGCTGAAATTAGCTGAGGCGGTACGCAATTTCCTTTACCTGGTCGGCAAATATCAACTAGAGAGTTACCTTGTTTTAGAATTAGTTAAACTTAACCCTGAAATGCCACCTTGTAACTTCATTCCATGATGAATACCAGTGAATTTCACTATTTGATTGTTGAATCTTGGTATTGAGGTTGAAATTTTAAAATTTTTACCTTATCTATATATTAATTTGCTCTTATTTTGTTTTTTCAGAATAACAAACTTCTGCATTTCTAGTAGAATATATTTTTCAACTTTTAGATATCATAAAGTTTCATTGTACATTTTCTTGGATACTTTTTAAGTATTTTCATTTAACTCTGTTTCATAAATCATAAGTATTCTCTGTTCATAGAACACAAGTATTCCAACTCGAAATATGAAAAAAACACTTTTAAAAACCACAGCCTCTTTTATTTTTTCACAGACAAATTTGGCCATTTTATTTTTTTGAAGATCGCAAACAAAATAAACATTGATAGAATAGTAACAATGAGGCAGTCGTATTCTGTTTGGATCCGCAATGGTTCTGACATATGCACGCACTCATTGAATGGTAGGCTTAGGATCACAGCTGTGTCGATTTTACCCTCTTCCCTAGATCAAGAAGTTGAAGTAATAATTAGGAATGGGCTTCTCGCCTTTACTAATCAGTATTATATAGTTGTAAACAAATGCATCACTATTAAACTTTAATTTAGAAAAAAATCAATTACCAACATTTTGATCCCTTAAAACAGCTTTTCTTCAAATAATTTATTAGAAATTCTTTAGTCGATTGAAATATCGATATTCTAATGTTACATCTCTATTAAAGTTCCTATCGAAAAATTGTGTCAACCCCGCAAAAACGTTTTTGTGAAAGGTATTTTACTGACGGGATCAACTACAAATAATGAAGTTTAGTACAAAATGACCTGCCTTTTAGGCAGTGTATTATTAAGCCATACATTATCCTGGACGTCAGTAAAACCGGCTATTAGAATGGCCTTTTTGTCAGGATGGAAACGAGGGGGCCGGATTTGTGTTGCGACGTTTCGAAAGGGCGATGAATCAATTAATTCAAAGCCGCCATCTTAGAGATCTTCTGACCGCAGACACGGACAAATTGAGTGGGCTGATCTGATATATGTACGTACGCAGTTCATTGTGGGGTCGGGCGCATCTCTCATTGTTCCACCCCATTTTGCATTTATATTATTCTTCTCTCATTTCAACACATGTTATTAAATTAGGAATTAAACTACCAAAATTGATTTCGCGTATGTATGCATTTTAAAGTTTTTCTTTAGAAACCTACTGAAGAATCAATTTTATTTTTTTCGTTAAGAACTAATAAATACTGAACATATAGTATAGAGTACCGGAAGCTTGTTATGTTGTGGTTGATTTAATCTTTTTTAATCCTTGAAAAGTAAACCTCTTAATCGGATCTTATGAACTTTGCGGTGTCGGCAAAGTAACAAGAAGACTTTCCTTAGTATTCCCAGTAAGGACCTTAGAACTTCCCAGTATTTCAATTGTGCCGACGCTCGCGGTACCATTGAAATCGCCGTTTCCAAGGGATTTCATAATCTAGTTATTTTGTTCAAAAAAATTACAACAACAAAAGCAATAATGTTTAAAATAGAAAATAAAATACTGTGTAATAATATTTCTTCTCCTTGGGTTCACAACATAAGAGCTGTTTGTTAATAAATTCACTATGAAACGCCAAATGGGAAATGTAGAAATGGGAAGGAATTGAACGCTTATTATCTACCTAATTACAGCTAAGCCTTTACTGAAAAACCTCTGTAAGTCACAAACCTTTGTATTTTAGAATTTCCCAAATACATTCAAAGGAATTATAGCTTGTTCACAGTGTGAAGTAAGTCAATCGAGCACCAAATAGAAATATCAAATTATCAATAGATGGATTTCTTAATTCTTTCAAGACGATTTTTTTTGTAGCAATGTTTAAACTATATATTATGCATTTAACCGTTCCTTACAACTCTAAAACAATTTAAAAAACAACAATAGTAAAAAAAGGTACAACATTAATAACCGTTAATACACAATAAAATTCACCACCTATGGCAACTCGATTATGCAAAATAATGGAATTTGATAATTATGTATATTATGACTGTGTAGAAACAAATAGTCTATATGTAATACATACAGTGAAGGAGTATGTGGCACACTTTAAAACTAATAAATATGCAAAATAAACTTTCAGGAATAAATTTAAAATAGTGGTACATACTATATGTATATATGTCCAGTAGTTTAAAAAAGATCAAGTTAATTTTCCACAACCTGGTTATGTAAATCGCACTAAGACTGCTAAGTCGGTTTCGCAAGTCCTGGATAAAAAAAAATTATTGTATATCGTTGATAAAGTTGCTGAAGCATATGTAGTTTATGAGTCATGGTTTTGTGTACATAATAAATATAGTTCCATAAAGTGTCTTTATGGTGGATATCAAAGAAACTGACTCAAGGGAAGACAATAACCTAATTCAAGAAATAAAAATACACGCTGTAATCGTTTCTATATATCGTCGGTACAATTACAAAACCGGGAATGTGTAAATTTTGCACTTTTCAACTATGTGTAGGTACTAGAAGACCTACACAGAAGAGAATCTAGGAAGTTTTCAGTGACAAAGCCACAAATGTGTACTTAGTGTTTAACATATCCAATTATTGTAATATTATAAATATTATTGCATTGTTATTATGACGGATGGGAATACTTAACCCTCATTTTCTCAAAACTGAAAATTTCCACATTCGTGGTTTTGTAATTGCACCGACGATATGTAAATCACAGCGACATGGAAATCTCGAAGTTTTTGAATGCTGCCCATTTATGCATAAAGTTCGTCAGCAATTAGAGACATCTGATGGGAACGTGGAAAGTGTTGCTAATTGTAAGCGTAAAAAGCATGAAAAACGCTCAGACAGTGTAAGAACATTAAAATTTGTGGATCAAGTTTAAGGTATTATTGATGACCAAAACACGTAATCCCAAACATGTTGCCACCTAACTCTCCAGATCTTAATCCTTTGGATTATTATGTATAGAGCGTTGTTGAACGGGAAACTAATAAATATTCCCATATTATATTAGATTCCTTAAGAATTAAAAACAGCCATTATCACGGTAATGCCGCATCTGGACGAGGAGTATTTGATTGGGGCATGCAAACGTTTTCTACATACCTAGAAGTGAAGCTGTTATTGCCACTTATTGTTAGGGAGATTTCATTGAATAACTTTGTAGCTTAAGAGTCAATAAGTTCGCAATAAATATTCCATTCAAATACAATAAGCTATCTAAGAAATATAATTTTTTAATTTTGAAGTTAATATGTGCTCAAATACCTGACGCACGCTATATACATATACATACATATGTAATATTTAGAATAGTGTAGATACGTCTTTGTTGCGACAAATTCTTCAGTTGAGGGTAAGATATATGTTTATATCGGCATAAATCAGGGAAGGTCTATCTGACAAATATTGTGACTCTGAATGAGTCCTAATACGAATTAAATTAAAAAAAATTATGTATTATATATATAATATACCCCTTCACAAGAAAAACTATTCTGACTTCTTTTTGAGGTGTAAAATGGGTAATTTCAGAGGACTGCATGCCTAATGAGGTTACTATTTCCATGCTAGGTACTTACCACATACGCTAAATTACTGAAAAATGATCTTAGGTCTGCCATCAAAACCCAACAGAAAGATGAACTAGCTATTGGTATTCTTTTCTAACATGACAACGCCGAACACAAAACCGTCTCAAAAAACAAGAGAATTAAAAATTAGTTAATATAAAATTTTTCACCCTGTATGTAGAAGGAATACTCTTCTTTATTAAATATAAAAATCCTTTCATCAGAAAAAGAAGAAGGGTCCAGTGATTTTATACAATGTTGCCAGTTGTTGTTTCTGTTCTTAAGTCATTTGATCTTTCCGTCTATAATCCATAAAGTATGTCAAGATTTATAAAAAATTCTTGCATCCATGATAAACAAGTTATTGATATATTATAAGCGTTAACACTTTTAGAAGACCACAAAGGCACATGACCACTGCGAGTACAACAGTGTACAAATCAATGACATATATTATAATCGCTTTTGAGGTTATGTTTTTTGTTTACAAATATTTCAAAAGCATATTTCAGTAATATAAAATATAGCAAATATGTTTCGTTCTATGTATCTTCACACTGACGTTACCTGTCTCGAAATTCTTCACAACCAAATTTTTGCTGGTAAAAAATCACATCTATGTAATAGTTGATTTTGTAAAAAAAACATTTTAGGTGTTGGAGGCTCAATATGCATTTACGACTTAGTTAAAAGACAATTAATTAAAAGGAAAATAGTATTTGAAGGGAAACAAATTCTAGGAATTCGAGCCAATTCCCAGGGCTCTAAACTGATGGTATACGCAGGCAAACATATTGCTCTGTTTAATGTTGATTCACAGACATTTGAATTAGAACCTTTGGGAAATCGTTATATACTCTCAGATTGGATTCTTGATGGAAAATGGATAGAAGAGGATAAGAAATTTGTAACCGTTTTTATGCATAATAAAGCAACTGTTTGGAACGACAATTTTATCAGTGAGAAATCGGTTAAGTGTGAAGAAAGATGTATTTTATACAGTGCTTATATAATATCCAAAGAAAATTATGAACAACTTATCGTCTTGTCTGGAACTGTGTTCAGTGAAATTTTATTATGGAAACCTAGTTGTATAGGCAAAAATGGGTTATCACCAGTACTCAAACGACTAAAACAACATAAGGTATCTCTAAACGTTTACGTGAGTACTATATGCATTACATAACAATGTTTTCAGGGGGTTATCTTCTCAATAAACTGCAATTTAGAAAATGGTCTAATTTGTTCCGTTTCTGATGATCGCTCTGCCGTTCTCTGGAAAATCTCCAATCCAGAACGATTAGATAACATCACTCCAACCAATTGCACAGAACTGGACATAATTGTAAAATGTCAGGTGTACGGACATCAGTCCAGAGTCTTTAAATGTTTAATATTGAATGATGAATTTATTACTGCTGGAGAAGACTCTCTTTTAGTAGTATGGACCCATCAAGGTTTCCAGTCAAGAAAAATCGATGCTCATCAAGGAGGTCCTGTATGGTCTATTGCCAGCCATGAGGATTTAGTGGTTACTGGAGGTAACGATGGGGCCATTGTACTTTCTAAATTAAAGCCTCAATTTTTAAGTCAAATTATTCGAAAAACTCCGACAAGTCATCCGAAATTTGTAGCCATATTACAATCAGGAAATCTAATATGTATGTCACAAAAGGCTGTGCTGTATTATTACTTAGTTGAAGGTGACTGTTGGAAAGAAATTTCAAGTCATCCAGATTTGTTAAATTATAATATATTGAAAATTACTCCTTGTCGAAAACTAGTCGCTTTAGCAGGCATTCAAGGACAAATTTATATTTACAAAGAAACTAAGGACCAAAACTTAAAATTAATCTTAGAATATTTTGTTGAAAATAGGACTAGAATATTTTCTTTTCATTGGATTGATTGCAAAACTTTCCTTGTATCGCAACAAGCGGGTATTTTAGGTTTATATTTTATTCATGAAGGATTCATACATTTCATACAAAATTTCATTCTTCCTCATAGCAAAGAGCCGTGGCCAACATGTATCGCTCAATGGAAAAATCATTTGATACTTGGCGATAGGAATGGTCATGTGCATAATTTTAAAATAGGCATTACGCATCCTTTGAATACTGTGAGAAGAGCTCATACTGTTTTGGGTGTCAGCGATTTATGTGTGCAAGAAAATACTATCATTTCATTAGGGAGGGACGGTTTAATTAAAAGGTATCAATTTTCGAATCAAAATAGTTTAATATGTGTAGAACATACAAAAATAGGCAAAGTTTCATGGTTGATTTCAATATACAATAACCACTTATTGTCGTTCTTAGGTCATAACTTTGTAATATTGGATTTGAAATATCAAAGGACTCTATTTGAAACTTGTACCGGAGGTGGTCACCGATCTTGGGACCTCCAAGCCACCTCTACCAAAACCACTTTAGTATATATTAGGCGAAATACGATGAGTACAGTTAATCTTAAACTGGACGATTTTAATTCCGTGAATTTAACTGAAAGTTTTCATGCCCGGGAAATTAATTGCGCAAAAATTGTCAGTTTTAAAAATAATTTCATTTTAATTTCAGGAGGTGAAGATACAGTTCTATCTATATCTAGTTTTCATGATAGTTTCAAAGTTTTAAAAAGTCTAAAAGTTCATTTATCAAGTATTAGGACAATATGTATTCATTCAAGAAGTGATGGAGATTATATTTTATTAACTGCAGGAGGAAGAGGCCAAATAATCTGTTGGCATTTAATAATTGATAATTTTTATACAGTGGTTTCATGTTCAGAAAAATATAACTTTTATAAAAACCTTAACGTCAATGAAGCTGAAACACGCATTATGGATTTATCTATATTCGAATTAAACAATCAGTTGCACTTATTTGCTGGATGTTCAGATGGTTTTATTAAAATATTTTTAATAACAAAAGATCTAAAGTTGCAATATATAGATCACATTTGCCATTCTAGACATTCCATAACGAAAATTGCCAAATTTTCACTGCCGAAGTCAATAGAACTTTTAGGATCTATGGCTACAGATGGAGAGTTAAAATTCTGGCTTATATCTCCAGATAAATTATTTAGAGAACTTGCGACTTTTAGAATTCACCAGTCAGGCATAACTTGTTATAGCATGTTTATCATTGACAACAAAATATGGTTTTTGAGTGGTGGCGATGATAACTGTGTTATTTTAACGTTATTTTTGGTGAATGTGATTAATAATGTTCCTACCGTGAATCGAGAATGTTACTTGGAAGATCCAGGTATTCATTGCGCACAAATAACAGGTGCCTTTTTGAATAATAAATATTTTATTACCAGTGCCATTGATCAAAAACTTGTTGTCACTAAATGGAAATATTCTGAAGGGCAACTGCAATTTCTCGCTATGGACAGATATCATTTTTCCATAGCCGATCCTCAAGGTCTGGACACAATTATTTGCCAAAATCAGATTATTTTATGTGTGTATGGAATTGGATTTGAATTGTTAAAAATAAGCATTAACGACAGTGATGAAGTTTTGTAATAAAACGATATTATTTATAATGATTCTTATAATTTCACAATGAAGACCATAAATATACAAACTAAAATATAATTAATTATAAAATGGATTATAAGTAACCCAATGTGCCCTGTCTTGTTTTTTCTCCGACGTGTGTGATGTAAATAATGATTTGTAAACATCAGAAGCTTTATCATCCTTTGCAATACTGTAATCTGCCTTCATTTTCTTCAGTTCTTCTGCTTTGGTAACTTTTCCTGATGATATCACGTTACCAATTTTTGATAATGAACCATTTTCTTGTTGCAATTTCGCTTTCTTGGCATTATCCTCCAATTTTGAAGCTGGCCGTTTAGTAGCAGTTTCAGTCGGTTCTGTCTTAATTTTCTTTTCCTTATTCTTCTTTACTTTAGCCTGTCTAATTTCCATTCTCGTTGTCATTAGTTTTAGGTCTTCCTCAGTGGTTCCATTTATAATAACTATATCATCATCAGTGAAAGGTTTCGTGCATTTATGGCATATTTTGGCGTCAATTTCCTTATAAGCTCTTTCAGAAAATACACATCCACAGTTCCATACGGCTACAAATCGAGATTTGCCACTCATCTCCAAACCGAGAACGGGGCACATATATGGTGCCACACGGTGGTCAACTGATCCTTCTTTTTTGTCAGCCTGGGCTTTGTATTCAGAATTTTTAGTAAGATTTAAATCTTTGACATCTTTTAAACTTCTAATGTGTTTAAATTCGTCAGGCAAGGTTCTTCGGTCCAATAAGGCTTCAATCAATTGCATTTTACTATATAACTTGCCTAAATGGCAAACAACAATAGGTTCTTGTAGTGTTTCTTGAGAAATTGCACAACATCTCCATAATGCAGCTAATTCAGCGTCTTTATCTTTTTGTTCGGGCTTCTTTTTCACTCTTACTAGTTCATCACGACGTGGAATAGTACCACCATCACAACCCATTTTTAATTAACTTTGTAAGGTTACTAACAATGGATTTCTGGAAGGTTTTTTTATTGTAATAAAATGAGTACAAACAGCACAATATTGACGGAAACGTTAATAAGCTAGTAGGAATGTAAATTTGATTGACATATGACATAAGTCATTCTTCTTTTTAGAAAAAGATTAAAATCAGTGTTGTCATTTGTCAGAAATACAACCTAAAAGTTTATTAAAGATATGTTCTATTCATCTAATTTATTTTATTGAAAATGTTATTTTAATGTAATAGGAACATGGGAAATGATCATTCTCAGATACCTGGTCTAGAAATTGATGAAAGAGTGGTGGAGGTATCCGATTTTTGGTCTCAACAGAGTGCCACTGTTCAAGACGGTGAGCATGTCACAAAACTTTCTTTATTTAGTTCGGATCTTTTTTTAATGATCCCTTTTGGGTACCTCAAACTCCCCTGAAGAAATTTAGCAAAGTATGATTTGTATGTACTCTCAAACCACATGTTCTTATTCGTTTTGTTGTAGAATCTTATGATATACCGTCATCCGAGTATTGTTCGGTATGTTTCCTCTTGGCAGAAAGCCTGCAAGTTTTATCTCGCAGTTGAAGAAGTGATACCATTATCTCATATCATAGCCCATATGAGTACAATGGAAATCTGTCTCGGCTTATACTCCATACTAAAAGCTTTATGTTTTTTACATGAAACAGCCCACTCGTCCCATAATAATTTATGTTTAGCCTCAATATTTGTGACTAAAGATAGTAGTTGGAAATTAGGTGGAATGGAATATTTATGTCCATACAAAACCCTGACAGCTGAATATCTTCAAAAATCAAAAAATTACAGATACAATAAAGCTGTAGATACAAATGAAGACAAAAACTTGCTACATTCCAATGAAAGAATGGATTTTGTGGATGTATTTGCATTTTGTACTTTAGTAGGAGAACTTATAAAAAGTAAACATGATAATGAGGTACCATATCTCGCATCATTTAAAGCGTTTTGTACTCAAGCTGTTCAAGAACCAAGGATAGTTCAACGCCCAAGATTAAGAAATTTATTAGAACATGATTTTTTTAATCACACATTTATTAAAATATATTCTTTTCTCATTGAATTGCCATTAAAAAGCGACAATGAAAAAACCGAGTTCTTTGCTGGCTTAAAAGAAGAACTTCAGATACTTGATGAAAAACTAGTGGTAAGTCAATTGGGACGATTGCTAGTTTCTAGAATGGTACTGTTGAATAAGATAGCTAGAAACTGTTTGTTACCTTATGTTATGATACCTAAGAAAGGTAGGTAAATATTTAAAGAATTTCTATGTAATTATGTTTTGTTCATTTTTTTAGATGGAAATGACGCATTATTTTCTGAGGAATTATTCAAATTACATATAGCTCCAAAACTATTAAACGTCTTTCGAGTAAGAGATGCCGAAATTAGGATTTTATTATTAAAATATTTTCCTCATTTTATGCACTGTTTTTCCCAGAATGAATTGCAATGTCATATACTACCTGAGGTTTGTTTAACTCATTAGACATCCATATAACTATTTATCCTCTATAAATAATTTAATATTTTTCAGCTTCTAGTCGCTATTAAAGATACAAACAATGATTTGGTCTCAGCTACTTTACACACTCTAGCAGAACTAGTTCCAATTTTAGGGGCCGATATCGTAATAGGTGGAAAACGTGCAAAGTTATTTAACGATGGCAAACCCAAAAATCACCATTCATTTTCATCAAAGAAAAGTATAACCATCCATCAAAACGTTCAAAAGGCTGAAGATCTTCCACTACAACTTGAAAATGTTTTGATTCACACATCTGAATTGGAAAACTCTAATAGTGACCTTCCTGAACGACCCCGACCGGATGGTGAAGAGGGTGAGACTTCTACAGATGAAGTTGAACAGTCTGGAGAAGAAGATGCCATTGATGACAATGATAATTGGGAGGATTGGGATAATGAACAAATGAGTCAAGCAGATATCAATAATCAAGACATACAGGATAGTCAAACGAGCGAAAAAAGTAAATCACCTATTAACGAGAAGGATGGTTTAAGCTCTTCCAATTATAGATCAAAGAAGATCTTGGATATAACTGAATTGGATATTAAGAATCAAACAAAAAGACATATGGAACAGAACGAGATTGACTTTTTTGAAGATATGGAACCTGTGATTAAAAAAGAGAATAAGTTTCTAATAAATCAAAAGGATTACGCGTTTAGCAGCAAATTGAGTGCAAAAAATGAAGATGAACATGGGGATGGTTGGGGTGACGAATGGGATTAAGTTTTATATGTTGTTAATTGTACAAAAACTCATTTATTATTGTTAGAATAATTTAAATTAAATAACTTTATGATATACATACATACTATAAACTACCACCTGATCCATAAGTCTCATCCCATGTGATATATTGGTGAAGATCTTTTGAAGCCACACTAGGTCTCACCCTTTTTAAGGATTTTTCGAAATCTTCCATAGTAAGTGATCGGACTTGAGATGCTTGAATATTTTGTATATTATTTAAATCAATGGACCTTATAGGCTCTAATGCAGCCTCCGAACATAAATTCTTTATATCAGCGCCTGAGTATCCTTGAGAAAGTTTCGCGATTTCACAGAATTGATTTTCGTTTAAAGAATGTTTTTCATTTGCCATCAGCTGCTTCAGCAAATCTATTCTTGCCTAGAAAAAATAACCCTTTTAAACTATTCCTAAAAGAGCCCGTACATACGGCAATATGCGGCAACGCATAAAATTATCACCTAGCATCGTCACAAATTACAATATGTATGTGCTTTTTACGGTATTTTTATAGGTATATCTAAAAGTTCAAAAGTGGTATGCATTACCTGATATTCGGGCAAAGGAATGTATAGTCGTTTAACAAAACGTCTTCTTGCAGCTTCATCTAGCTCTTGAGGTCGATTTGTAGCTCCAATTACGAGTAATCGTTCCTCATTGTCTGTAGTAGCTCCATCTAATTGAACTAAAAATTCAGTTTTGATTCTACGTGTACTTTCATGTTCCGTTTCATTTCTCTGAGTTAACAATGAGTCAACTTCATCAATAAATATTACCTTAAAACAGAAAAATGTATGTCAAATAATCTAAAAAATACGAAGAAGTATTGATATATTCTCAGCCTACCAATATATCAATACGTTCTCACATGTCATTCTTACTGAAGGCTGATGAACTCTTGCCACTTGAAATAACGCCCTGACCATTTTTTCACCTTCACCTATCCATTTTGATGTCAGCGATGAAGCACTAATGCTGAAAAATGTCGATTTACTTTGTGAAGCGACACATTTTCCTAAAAATTTATTTAAAGTATAAAAAAGTTAATTAATTTTCACCCTGGTACCAATTAAAGTTTTTCCTGTGCCTGGAGGTCCAAATAAAAGTATACCTTTCGGTGGTTTACGCAAGCCTGTAAAAATATCCGGTCTAAGCAAGGGCCACACAATTGCTTCATGAATTGCAGTTTTTGCAAATTCCAAGCCAGCTATATCAGTCCAAGTGATATTTGGACTTTTATCCATTATTTCTGCCATTATTAATTCCACCATTTTGGGCTCGATATTCTTTAATCTTTGATCTACTACAGGACGCTGTTTAATATTTTCTTCAATATCACTGCTGGAAAAATTAGCATTTAAAACGTTGAAGTTTTTAAATTTCTAAAAACCACCTGCTTTTATTTGATAAAAGTGGTGAAACAAATTTGCTTCTAACATTTCTTCTTAAACCAAGTGTTTTTTTAGATTCATGACTGATGCACTCCTCTGAATATGACTGTCGATCCCCAAATAATCCTCTTTGATTTGGTACTTGATTTTCCAATTCATCTCTTGCAGTTGAAAACGAGGGCAAAGTTGTTGAATCATGAATTTTCTGCAACTTATCCAAATTTGCAAATCGTTCTTCTAGTGTTAATTTGGTTCTTAAAGGCAAATTTTTTTCTTTCTTTTCTGTGAAAATATTTTCAAATTGTTTTAACTCGTGTTTGCTTATTCTCTCTGATGTTGGACAAATTAACTTTTTATCCTTAGTACATTCTAAATCGTCTAAAAAACCACATAGATCTAATTTAGGTAATTCTTTGCGAATTTTAAATTGTCTTTTGCTATTAATATTGGGATACTTTTTAATTAATTCTTCATAATAAATATTCTGTCCATTTCTACAAATAGCATCTGAATACTTCTCAAGACTATGCGTTAATAGGTCACAGCTATTTAAGTTGTCTAAGCTAAAATGTGATTTGTATGTTACTAATTAATATTAATATTAGAATTGAAGTGGGATAAGCGTATGACAGGTTTTGACTAGATTAAACTTAAAACCACCAGTCGTGTGGTCCGTTTCAGTTTTTTCTGATATTAAGTGAGTTAGAAATCAGGACACTTGTTAACGATTATAGTACAAGTATATGAAATTCTTTACTTCGTTCATCAAACCTTAAGCTGGACCAGGCAACAATTTTCGTGAACTTGACAAATTTAATAGAAGTCAAGTAGTTTTATGAAGTTCCACTATTAAGGGCAAAAGGTGCAGAACGTTGCTAAAAATTTGTAGGTCTAAGATTTACTTCCACAACGGAGAATAGAAAATCAATATTGTATATAGCATGGAAGATTAATTAGGATGCATAATGCTGATTGCTACATAAAATCATTAAAATTGTACACATTCTTACCCCTGACTTAACCAACTGGAGTGTTGAAAAGGACTACAATAGAACAAAATTCACTATCGATTTTTTCAAGTTTGAACTCTCCAATATTATTAAAATATTGGTTATGTACTTATCTTTCACAAATAATGTGTTCTAATTTCTATATCATTTAATATCCATTCGAATAGAAAGTCACATTAATACACTTAGTCCACTCCACCTTAAATATTATTTTTACCATTTTGAGGCTAATTGAAACGACTGAATGGTAAATCTTCTTTGTATATTTAATGTCTTATAATCATT
The DNA here is from genome assembly GCA_013372445.1 of Hypothenemus hampei. NCBI lineage: Eukaryota > Metazoa > Arthropoda > Insecta > Coleoptera > Curculionidae > Hypothenemus > Hypothenemus hampei. The sequence goes on along the minus strand of JABRWK010000013.1, from coordinate 1,213,457 downwards.
CTGATATTGCTCTTCCGTTTGAGGTAAATCCACATTAGAAGAATGGAAAGATTTATTCATTATGTTTGAAATTAATGGAGGGAAGAGTAAAACTTGAAAAATATAAGGTTATGTAAAATTTCTCCTTCTTTTTTTGCAAAATAGAATTTACTCCTTTTAATTGTAACACCACGTAGCCAGTTTCATAATAAATCTACATTGATTTTGAATAATGGTCATAATTTTAACTTAAACAATAACTTTTTTATATAAAATATTTTTTTTTATAATACAGTAACAGCGGCAACTTCATATGCAATTCCGCATACGTTACTTCCAATAGCAATATATAAATACCCATTATCACCAAAATCGTTGCCCCAAGAGTTGCGAACAATATAATAAGGAACTACTGCATTCAAATTGTAGCCAACAATTTGTACTGCATGACTCAATTTTCCATCACAGTGAAACTGAATAACACCTCCAACGTAATGCTGCCACGTCTGTGCACTAATTCCAACAGCCACTGGACCATTTATTGCTAATAATTTTAATACGACATCCTCTCTACCTAAAAAACTAAAATCTAAATAAGTAATTTGTTTCCGAACAATAACTTTTGGCGTTTTACTTATCACATGCATAATTATCGATTTGGACTTTATAACTAAGCTTATTAGTTTTTTGACAATTTTGGTCTATTAGTTTTACAGGATAATCAGTCTCTGAGACAATGCTAACATTAAAATCCTTTAGCCAACGCAATAATAAGCATGTATCTCCTCCAAAGCATCCATTATTGTAGTCAGAACAATCAATCATTTGTTGAACACTTAGTTCACGGAGCTGATTTGTTTTTATTGCCTTTTAAAGAACAGTATTATACATAGAGATCAATCAAGCAATTATTTAAATAAATACCTTCATGGATTCAATAGTTTCTATAACAGCAAAAGCCCAACAAGCACCACAATCTTTTTGATGCTTCACTTTGGAAACTACATGTTTATCACGCCAATCTATTTGTTTTGGAATACCTGGCCAGTAAGTACTGGTACTCCTTTTAGAAATTAAATTATCATTTTTTAATGCTGTATTTTGTTTATTGTTTTGCAATTGCAAAAATTCTTCTGGAGTTAAATCAGAAAATTTAGTCAATCCATAGAGAGCTGATGTGTTCGTTCTGTTAAGATTCAGTCGATCAATATCCTCCAAAGATCTCTAGCGAAGAAATGTTCATGTTACTAAACTAAATTTGATGATTCTTCTCACCTGGAATGCTGCCAGTCTTTTGTTAAACATTACATCATCCGAATAAGATTTGTTGAAGTCTCTCATGTAATTTAAAAATTTCTGCTTGTACTGATGAGAATTTTCTTTTCGCATTGGAACAACAAACAACATTAATGCTATATAAAAGCATATTTCTAAATATGTTTTGAAAGACACAGAATACAATCGAGAAGGCATTGGAATATGAAAAGGTGCTGTTTCTGAAGATAAAATGTTATATAGCAACTGATATACATTTATCTATTTACAAAATTTAGTAGTGTAATCCCTACAAAATTAAACAAAAACTTAAAGGTTATGTTAAATGATAAACACAATATTCAAAGAACTGACTTATTATCTTTAAAAGTAATAATATCCCGTTGTTCAAAATTACCGTGGAGAAAGATTTTCAGCAGTTCCAAAATATTTCTGGGCCTCATTTTCCTAACCTATGGACTTAATCTCTTAATTTTTTTCCATTTTCAGATACGTTTCTTTGGTTCTGGCCGAATGCTTGAATGATATACAGCCATCGCAATCAAGAAGAAATTCATTTTTTCTGTTATTCAGTATAGAATTTATTTGGTGGAATCCTTTTTTTAATATTGGTGTTATGAGGCATATCTAGTCTCACTATTAATACTCTAACTATAATTTTGTTTTTAAATAATATATGTATGATTCAGTTTAGTACACAATATAAAGCAAATTGTATCAAATACACGCTATATGACATGTTTTCATCAATATTACAACTAATATTAAAATTAGCTTGAATGTTACGTTTATAAATTCTTTCAATATTCGTTTCGTTTATACTGAATTATTTTCTTCTTGTTTT
>JABRWK010000013.1:1190360-1208902 GCA_013372445.1 Hypothenemus hampei | reverse complement strand
GTCATTCGCAGGGTTTTCTTTGTTTTTTTCCTAAAAACAAAATAAAAACGCAAAAATAACTCTCCAAATTATCACGTGTACACGACATCCATTCAATCCGTTAAGTAAACCACTAAAATCTTTTTACATGCCTTCATAAAATTTAACCATCTAAATAACATTAAAGCTACTATGAAACTAATGTGACCCACAGAAGAATTTTACCAAATTCTACACGCAAAAATACGCCATGTAATAAGAAAAAAACCTGTTTACCAACCTTACCTTTGTCCTCATTCTCAACCGAATGTTGAGAAGAATCTGGAGTTTGATAATTTACTGGAGGTGGACCTGACGGAGGAGCTCCACCTTCAACTGGCCCTTCAGCGCCATGTGGTGGAGGATACGGATGAGGACGACCCTACAAACATTAATTAAAACTTTATCTCTATATATATATATATATTTTTTTTAAGAACCTGGGGAGGATATGGAGGATAATTTTGAGGCGGATAATGCCCATAACCCGGATATTGGCCAGCTGGTGGATAGCCTTGTTGGTGAGGAGGATATCCTTGTTGTTGAGCAGGAGGATAAGCATAACCTTGATGCGGGGGTGGCCTCGCAGGCAAAGGAACACCTTGTTGTGGAGGCACTAGACCACCTAAACAAAACTCTTCACACTTGAAAATTAAAGTAAATAAAATCTTACCTTGAGGTGGATATTGTTGTGGATATGGTTGCGACGGAGGCATCATCGGACCTGGAAGCGAAGGCGGATCCTGAGGAGGAGCTTGTTGAGAGGGAGGAGGAGTTTGAGAATGTGGTGGCCCTGCAGAAGGTACTGGTGGAGGAGTTACCTATTTAAATCGCCGCAACATACGTTGATTAAGGTTTTAAGAGTAAAATGATATGTAATTACTGGTGGAACGTGCTGTTGTATGTGAGGTGGTAGCCCAGCAGGTGCATAAACCGCGGGGGGGTGTGGAAGATGTTCGGATGGCTGGGTATGAGGTGGATGCGGTGGCAAATTGGCTGGGCGAGGTAAAGGCTGCACATTTTCTGGTCTGTTAATAACAGCGTCTTTTTGTGATCCATTTGAAGATTGTTGAGGACTTCCAGACGTATCCATGGGTTCAGACTAAACATAGATATTTTAGTACATTAAATATTGAATTTTATTAACAATTGTATACCTCAGCTTGCCCATTTGGTTGCCCGAAAGCTGCCGGCGGTTCAGGAGTTCCATTTTGGAGAGGTTTCTTAGGCTCTTCCAAAGGCTTCATTCTTTCTTTCTTCAATATGTCATATTGTCTTTCAACCATTTTCATAAAGGTTTCTTCATCAACGGCAGGTTTACAATGCTACCAGTTAAACAGAAATTTAAAAAATCCTGTTGTGGAAAAGTATAACGAAATATTACTTTTTTCAACTCATCCTGAAATTGTTCACTGCTCTCAATAAATTTCCTCTTTTTAGCTTCAAATTTTTCTTCAATTTGTTGTAATTCAGCTTCCAATTTCTTTTGGTGCATCGTTAAAGATTGGACTTGTCTCTAAAAGTGTAAAGAACAGCAATTAGAGCAAAACGAAATAATTTGCATTTCTTGTACAACCTTTAAAACTTGCATTCTACCAGTGGTAACCACTGACCTCACATCCGGCACCACCGAATCGGAAAAGATATCATTGATTAATCGATGATTTCTTAAATACCGGGCATAAGCCAGATGTTTCACAGAATACCCGTCATCTTGATCTTAAATATAAAATTATTAAATCATGCAGAATAGAAATGTTATATTTTTTACCATCCTCGTCTTCAGCTGGTTGAATTTCAATTCTTCGGTCAGCAGATTGCTTAGATGAACTAGTGGCTCTCTCATGGGGATCATTGTCGGTACCTTGTGCTAAATTGAAAACAAATATGCAAAAATGCATTTTTTAACATTTATTTGCAACATACCAGATTTTCCTTTATTCTTTGCTTGAATATATGCCTGATACGCTGGAGAATTATGATACGTTTTCAGAGATTTCTCATATTCGATCTAAATCAACAATGGTTGAGTTCAGAAATGGATAGTTAGGTGTTACAGAAGTTTCCAGTTTAAACCGAAGAAAGAAACGTAGTAAATTAAAGGAGGAGGAGTCATATATTTTTATTTACGAAGATTACTATAAAAGTTTAGTTTTAGTGTTTCAGAAAATTGCAAAAAACCAGAAAATTCTGAGCTAACTGCTATATTCAAATATAAAGTTACTTCAAATTACCTTTTCCAATTCATATTCTTCAATAAATTCTTGTTTTTCATCTTCGGGCAAGTCTCGCCACATAGCACCAATAATTTTTCCAATTTCCCATAATTTGAGGTCAGCATTTTGCGCTTTTACAGTGTCCCACACTTTTCGACTATATCTCATATATGGCATTAAAGGTTTTTCAGGAGCCTTAGGAGGTTTCAGGATTTTTGCTTCAGTTTTCTATAAAAAATTACGTCGGCTAATTTTTTTTAATTTTTAAGCTACAATTAACTTACGGCTTTTCCAGTACCAACTTTTTGAGGAAGAAATCCTGGATTACCACTAACAGTTGTAATGAATGGATTTGTTTCTTTCTATACGTTAAAATTATGATTGTTTTTTATTGTAAAAAAAAATAAAAATAACTTACATTTACTGAAGAACCAGCACTTCCTGAGGCTCTAAGCCTTTCTATAAAAGTAATTTAATAAAATATTAACAATGACAAAACGAACAAAAACAACACTATAACACAAACATGCTTCAAAAAAAGGATTAAGTCTATTAACGTCTAAACAACTTACCTCTATGAAATCTTAAGATATTTAATATGCATATATAAGTCGCAAATACTTAGTGTGAATGTTCATTTTAAAAATTGTCCACACAGTTCAACAAGCTAACAAATAATGTATACTTGTGGATTCCGTTAAATGATTGAATGTTTTGTAAACTGCCCCAAGTTTAAAAATTGATTATAATCATTAGGACATTTGTTGGAACAACCCAGGGTTAATATAACATCCGTTGTATCTGTGGAAACTTCATCAGTTTGTGGAAACTTTGTATTTGTACACAAAATAGAATGAATGTATCAATGTTATGTATGAGAATTTTAAAACTGTGAAAGTGTTCATAAATAAATTTAAAAAAAACACTAAATTACTTGTTGGCATAAGTTAATATTAGGGTGAAAATCACTATTGCACAGTATTTTGTTTTACAAATACATTTCGAATTACCATGATCTACAGATATTAAAATTGCAATTGGTCTAATAAAATAACTATTATAATTATTAATTTTTCGTTAAATTTGCGAAATATTGAAAAAGTTACGCCGGCTAGAATCAAAGTTTCTGTTCGGAACCATTATTTAATGATATCTTCTTTATGTGCTAGTTAATTGTTCCCATTTCTATAGTCAGTGACAATACATGAAATGTTTGGTGACTGTACTGGTCCCTATTCTACTTTTAAAATGGATAATGAAAGTTATGTCATTTTTTTAATAGAAATTTCAATCTTCAATTTAAATACTTTAGACTTTTAACTGTTTATTTAAAGAAGGTCCATCAACTGCTAGGGTAATTGATGATCTTTAAATTACACATTTTGCTTGCATTTTTAAACTGGCAGGACAATTTGTTAAATTACTCTAAGCGTCTGTGACATATATATGTATGTGTATACACTCCAGATCACCGAAAATTTTTGTCGCGTTGATGGATTTCTAACAGTATTTTACAAATTGTAAATAAAATAACTAAAACTTTCGGTGCGTGGAATTTATTATTTAGGAGTGTATGCATATTGAAAAATGTTATTAAAAGCAATTAAGGGTCATTTAAAATATGCAAAAATTTTGTTGTAAATTAAGATTGAATTAATATCCGATGTTAGAGCAAAGCAAACTATTAAAAGATATATTATTTTTTAAGCTGTACAAAGAAAAATAATCACAATTATTAGATAATAAAAAGAACTTAAAAAGGCAGTTACCTTTCAATATGTTGAAAGTCATGGGAGCGCCAGCCGACATCAAATCTGAACAACAAACACAAACAAAGCATATCATCAGCACTAGTCTACTAAACTTTTAACAATCTGTAATGTATTAGGTTAATCGGAAAGTTCTACATTTTTTTTTTGTGAAAAGTAAAACGTTTTATTTAAGAAACAGAATAAAAAGTACCACTTCAATCAAAATATCCATCAGCAAGCAAATTCTGAGGTAAAAGAATTACTGATTTTTGGAGGCTGTCCACTCAGAGACCCATTTTTCAATGTTTCTATAAGAATTAAATTATTGATCAACAAATGTGTGTGCTATCGACTAATACAAGTGGCAGTTGGAACAGGCACAAATCATGTCTAGTAATACTTCAGGTTCTTTAATTTTGGTAACTTGGGGTTGTAAGAATTGCTATAAAGCAAAATCATAATTTTACATTCAAAGGTCGGAAATGGGACAATGAGTACAATATAACCCTTCTGCAAGTTCTATTTGTACTTGACATGATATGGATATTCAATATTCTTCGCTTAAGAATACTCTTGGTCATCCAGATCGCTCTGTCTTTCACACCAAATCACTATTATCGTTATATTATGGGAAGGAACACAATCATTGTAAACTTCAGTTGCACTTTTTTCGAATCAAATCAATATATTGGGAGTATTCACGCAACTATGCTATCGTGTTACATTTATTGTGTAAGTGAAATAGCACCATTATGCCTGAATAGTTGCCGAACATTCAGTTGTCTTAAATGCACTATTTACTTAATATAAAAAAGTTAATTTTTAGATTGTAGTATCTCAAATGGATGGAACTTTTCGATATCCCTAACAGTATGTAATTCAACTATTGGGAAGGAAGTTGTCTTTCATTCAACCCTATACAGATTGTTATAAGTAAGATAAGGTAATATTTAAAACTAAATATAGTATCTAATATAACATGCTTTGGTCAATCAAATATCATCTTTAACTAATTTAAGTCCGAATTTAGTTGTAGGTATTATATTTCACTTTACTCATGCGATCTCAAGCGGATCTAAGATTGAAATTTTATTAAATTAAACTAAAACAATTGTCTACAATTAACGCGCGGAAAATTATATAGAAGAAAGTATATATTTAAGTTTTATCTTACGATTTGAGGCTTGGGGACTGTTGACTTGCATAGCTACTTGTTTATAGTTTATTGGAAGGGCCATAGTCCTAAAAGTAAATATCTTATTTCCCTTAAAGACTACTAAGCCATGTTTACCTTCTAAAATTAAAAACTATCACTGTAATAAATAATACAAGCCAAATAGCAAAAATGTCCGAATTATTTATTAAAGCAAAAGGAAAATAGGAAAATGCTAAGGCAAACCGTTAGCAATCATTGATAATGACACTAAATTGACATGTTTGACAATAGTGACAGGAATGACATAAGGTTAGAATACATTGAGGCCGCATTTCACGCAGCACTTGACTGCAATTGTAATGCTGTTTAAGGACCGTATTCATAGTTGTGCCTTAAGTATTCTTTGGCACTCAAGCATGAAGGTGCATTTGCGATTCATAGTCGTTCCTTGCCATATAAGGAAGACTTAAGATCTATTAATCATGTTGACGAGTATCACGGAATCCTTGACTGATTGTGAGTAGGGATACAAACGATATTTTGATACCAGTAAGGTTTCGATCATAGACTTATAAGAGATAGACCGCGCTAACATGCCAAATACCCAGGATAGTCATTGAAAAGAGAGCGTTGCTATATGGACCCTATCTATCCTTTTTTATTTGTGCACAACCGTGCATGCGCAGTTAGTTTATTTTTGACATACATCCCTTTATTTGAATATAACCTAAATTAAATAAAGATAAGAAAAGGATAGAGAGGGCCCATATAGCAACGTTCTCTTTTCAATGACTATCCCACAGCCACTTTCAGACCGTCTTATAACTTACGCGGTCTATTTCTTATAAGTCTATGGTACCGATACTTTTGTTTCGATACCTACTATTTCTAGTATCAATACTTTTCTTTCGATATTTTACTAATATCAATACTGAAAGACCAATATCGAAAAAAATATTGGATTTTTTTTCCCTTATTTTACGCTTCTCGGACCATTTGACAAAGGTATCGTATGCGCATTTCGCAAAGAAAGAAAAACACCTAACCCAGCCTGGGTTGCCAGATGTTAAAAAATCGCCAAAAGACAAGGACACACGATTTAGCACGGTGTTGGAGTGGAGTTTGATCACTTGGTTGGACTAATTGAGTTAGAGCTCTAAAGTATATATATATATATATATATATATACATATATACTTAATTGTGTTTGTGTCACTTGTCAATTGTCAGTGAATAAGTATTAAAAATAAATTTTGTTATAATTTGTTTTTTACAATTGAAACGTTTAATTTACTATTAAAATAATTATAATATATAATTTATTAATTTATTTTTTAATTTTTTATTTTCTTTTTTATAACAAATTGTCCAATTCATTAGTAAATGGTTTATCACTACCTGTGTATACAATAGTATGTGTTGTTTTATTAAGTAAAATCATTATGTCACAGTTGATCAGTCAAAAAAAAATCACGGTATTTTTGTCAGTATCTTTACAGCGATTTCCACTGGTTGCACTCTTTGGCACTGAGTGTATTTCCTTCCTTTATTACTGAAGGTATCAGAGGTGGATCGAGATACACTGAGTGCCGAAAAGTGCAGCCAGTGGAAATCGCTATTAGATTAAGAGAACTTACTCTGTAAATTTGACAGTTGAAACTCCAATGCGCATGCTGACTCTACCAATCTTGTAGAAATTGATGGAGTATTAGGAGTTAACTTCATTCACCCCAAAAACGATTAAATGGTTTAATTTGTTTTACTCCATAGATAATATAAAAACTGTTTAAGAGAAAAAGAAACACAATAACCGAATCTAGCTTAAATATAGTNTTGTTTAAAAATTGATAAAATATTTAGTTAATTTTAAACGTAATAATTCTTAATAGATTTAAGTGTATCTTAAAAAAAAATTGCGCATGTAGCACAGTATACGTGATAGAAGTGAAACTCTTTACAATGAGTCCTATAGAAACAGAGCGATGTAGATTGAGAAAAAAAATTTGCAACACTTATAATACGCTTCTCACCAAAATTAACGAATAATTTAAAATGTAACAAAAGTTTGACAATCAACATCCTCTCAACCATCGGTCGAATTTCAATATTTTTTATTCAATTGTAGCTCTATTATGGGTGAATATCATACAGCGAAGAGATGCCCAAAAAAGAAAATCTTCATATTGCACAGGGCGTATAAAAAGTGTCATGTTTTGTTCATCAAAGTTTAACGCCTTCTGTGGGCAATACCAGATGGCTCAAGCATTCGAAAACCTTACAGTGATGTAGCCTGGTTTTTCCGGAATATTTTGTTTTTTCAATGATCCATTTATCTAGCTGAAACCTTCCAGAGGTATTCAGCTCTTATAGGCTAATTTTGACGAGAAATGTATGTAATAATTTACATTATAAATACAACTTGTATATATGTATGTAATTAGTCCATCAAAGTTACTTACGAATAATATGAAACACGTACAGATATCCTTCGTCCGTGCGAGCTCTAACTTTTTTCTCTTGCGAACCGAAAGTCGTGTAAATCACTTTTCTCATAAATTAACAATTATTATCAGGTTATAATTCCACTTAACTTAAAGACAAAATTTAAATGCTTTAATTATAATATAGTTAAGATTCTTCTGTAGTAATTTAAAAAGGCATTTTACGAAAACAAAATAATACCCCACGAAATAAACACTATACATATACATATGTATACATATAAATTTCACACTTCAACAATCATGAAACGTTCAGCGATGTGAGCAGCGTTGCCAATGGTCAATCCTTCAATTCCACAAACAGATGAAACAAAATTGACAATTTTTCACAACTTTCAATTTATGTTTCACACAACAAAAAGCATTCCACAATCATTCCACACAATCAGACTAGAATCCACAAATTTTGTGGAAATTCCCAACGATTGGCATCGCTAGATATGAGGTTGGTAACACTTCAAATGACAGACCGAGTATATTCTACTCTCTTATTCCCGCTCACCTCTGTTTTATCTTTCATCTCTCTTGCGACTCGTTTTTTAACCTTGAACATAACGCGCTATAAGAAGTTTCATTTCAAAAACACATAACAGTTGATCTAGTTGAAGTACTACATATATATAAACAGTTATATATAGGTATTTTTTTATAGATATGTTGATAATTTCGTTAACGACAGGTTGGTAGCACTGGTTGGAATCACGGATATGTCAAGTTAAAAAAGAGAGTGTAGGATTCTTGATTTGGGCAATGGCACGGAAGTGGGATCGCCGCGTTACCGAGATCCTTAATTCGGCATTTTTATTTTTGTTTCAATTTGCGTAACTTTAACGAATAATTATTTGTCATTGTTTACTGTGTTACTAACAATTAGTTTGGTGTTCTGTGTTGTCTTGTTCAATAAAAACGAGAAAGAACAGTCTGTTTCCTTTGTCAAAGATGGCTGAGGGAAATAACAATGGGAATGGTCTCCGACATGTATGTTGACCAAAAATATGAAAGTCATTTTCTTATTTTGGTTTGTAAATGTATAAAATTTGTTTTATTAGTATCTATTGAGATAATTAACTCATATATGAACTTCTCGTAACGTTTAATATTTGTTATCGTATTGTTGCTCAGGTAATAATAAAGATAACTTTTTTAGGGAAAGTAATTATAAACTTTCATTAGAATTAAAAAGAACCAAGTAATGAATAATATAAGACAGTAACGTATAGGACGTTTCATTAAAAAAATCCAGGAAACAGTAGTTTGAAATTGCAAAATTAGCACGTCAGTATAAGACAGATTCTGGATAATATTAAACAAGTATTTATCTATAAGGAGCTAATTTTTTTCATTTTACAAAACCATATTTTTTTTTAAATTGTGGAATTTTTTTTTTAAATAAATTTTCAACATCGCAATATAATGTAAAACTGAATTTGCCGCGATATAGACAATTTTAAATTAAGGTAAATATCTAAAGAAAAATTGGTGTTCTATTTAAATAAAAGGTGTAACTCTTGCGTCGTGCTTTCACGCAATATTCTGTATTGTATATAAAAATATTTTTAAAATGTAATCGTTTTAGTTATATAGAACCTGCATACAAGCATTTTTTTTTATTAAAAAAATTAAGGTTGATGTGGTATACAGGGTGTCCCACGACTCGATGCCATAAGCTAAAGGTAACTTTCTTAATGATTTTCGAGTCGAAGATTTCTAATAACTTAGATCGAAAAGCGCTTAGTTTCCAAGATACAAAGCCTTCAATTTCTTATTTTTTTAAATATATTCTTTAATATTTCAAAAATGGTTTGAGATACGGACATGAAATTTGGAACATGCTATAGCAAGATTAATACGCATATTCCGGAGCAATCAGAGCATTTCCACTTATACCAGTGGTGTCCGTGCGGCCATAAGAACTCATGTTTTTAAGTAAATAAATGGTAAGCCACTGAATTTTTTTAACCTGCATATTTTTTCTTAATATTACATCAATTTTTCATAAAAAAGATCTGTTAGTATTTTATCGCTCAAGTAACCGTTTTCGAGATAAAAAAAATAATTTCTAATTCCTGTACCTACCATAAAACTGGTTGAACATATGGAATATATGGACGCTCTGTATCTTAGAAACCAAGAGTTTTTCGACTTAAGCTATTAGACATTTTCGACTCGAAAATTATTAAGAGTTGTCTATGGCATCGAATCGCGGGACACCCTGTATATGTCTTGGTCAGTTAATGAATTCCATCTTTTCAGGAAAACCGTAGGCATTTTCTAAACTGTTTAATTTTACTACAAATAAATCGATTTTACACTAGCTTCCTAGTATTTTCAGGAAGAGCCTGAATATTTTCGTCAATCTGAGTATACGGAAACTTAACACGATATGCCATGTTTAATCACTTCATGAAGAAGGGCTTTAATAATTAAAAAAAGTTCTATTGTTCTTTAAACCAATTTTGTAAAAGATATTATTTTTCGGATGAAGCAAACTTTTGTCGGAATAAATTAGTCATCAGACAAGATTATCGTTACTGGGCGAAAGAAAATTCACATTAGATGATGAAGCAATATGTACAACGTCTGCAAAAAGTTAATGGGTGGTGTGATTGAAGAGGTTTAGGTAAATATTTTTTTCAGAATTCAAAAACGAAATAAAAAATATATACAGTATGCACAACGTGACCTTAGCACAAATTTAGAAAAGGACAGACGTATTTTCTATTTGTCCTTTTCTAAATTTGTGCTAAGGTCACGTTGTGCATACTGTATAGAAATGTTAGATTCGAATGTAATAGGTCTGTTCCAATCTGCGTCAGAAACTGTTCGCTGACGATCAAAAATGATCAATCAATTCAATATTGAATTGATTACTTGTAAATGTCAGTTGGTATTAAATTGGTCGATAATTTTTGACTGTCAGCGAATGGTTTCTGATGTAGGTTGGAACAGACTCAATCATATATGATTATAACAATAAACTGCGAGCATGCGCATAATCTACAATGACCTAGCAGCTGTCAAGCTAAACAAGGACAGAACTATATATTTCTATCTCAACATCTTGAGGTCAAGTTTTCGCCAAGAAACGTAGTCCGTATGTATAAGGTCTATGGTTAAATTATACGTATTCAAATTATTATCGAATTGTCATTTGAATGAAAATTAATTTCAACGTGTTGTAGCGTCATCAATAATGATTCATTATTATCAAGCTTCCCGCCATTATATTATTATTATTATTATTAGGTCTGTTCGCACAGAAATCTCCAACCAGTCAGATCCAATGAGATTGCTTTAAAATGATCATGTGACAGTTTACAAACTGTTTTTGATCAATTAGCGTGACGCTGACTAGTTAAAAATTTCTGTGGGAACAGACCTATTATTTACAATGGCCGTTCATTTTCTGCCTCGGGGTTAACAACGATTATTATCGTTATTTGAATTGTATTATCGAATATACAAATATAATAATAATAATAATAATAATCCTTCTTGTATCTTTGGTACCTGGGATGAGGGAAATTTCCCCTGAGAGGGAGTGCCAAGGCCATTAGGCTAAGTCATAATAATAATAATAATGAAATAATATTAAATTAGTTTTCATGCTCTTCTGTTTTGATTCAAACCCAGAGTCGGATTAAACTAAAATATTAAATATTAACTCTTTCGACAAGAACTTTTGAATTAAAATCTTTAATTGAAGGAATGAAAACAATTTTTAATCAAAAAATACAATTATAATTATATATTTGTACACATCTCTTTTGCATCCAATCTTCATCATGAAAATTATTACTATTATTATTATTATTATTGAAATTGTTTATGGCGACGTAAAAGTAAAAAATTGAGCAACCTCTAACGATTTACGGAATTCATTGTGTGAAGTCAGATTTGTTTAATATAATTCAACTTTAATTTGACATTTGACGTCGTTGAACGACGTTGCATTCTGTTCTAACCTTAAACGCAGAAGGTTGAGAAAGCTATAACCTTTTACGACGTTCATTGTGTAAAGTCACATTTGTTTATTATAATTCAACTTTTGACGTCGTTGAACGGCGTTGCATTCTGTTCCTACCTTTAAGGCTCTATAAAAAAAATATTTGCCATGTCATTGTCATGCAATAGAACCGCCATTTTTTTTTTCACAAAGCGCTTATAAAAAGCAGCTCCGCATAGGTTTTTGTCGCACAACTTCAATCTTGTATATCTCAGCGAAAAAAAGTCGTATAATAGAAATAGACAATGCAAATTGAAGGCAAAGAATAGCACTATGTAATGCTGTTACTAAAATTTATGAAAACAATTTGTTACTCAGATATAAGCTCTTGAAATCAGTGAAAAACAACATTTTTTGACCGTTTAAACTAAAATTTTTCAAAATTCTGACGTGATAGAGCAATACTGGGAACAGAGTTGAGTTCAACAGTAAAAATTCTATAAGAAACACCTATTTTCATTTCTGGGATAAAACCTCTGTTTAACAGTGTAATATATGTATGTATATTATTATAGTTTTGTTACAAGTCAATGTTTTAGAATTGATTTGAATGTTTTTTTATTATTTCATAGAATTGGTTTTACCCATATGCTCAAACTTAGCATTGTTTGAGTTGAAAATTTGGGAACCGATTTGAAATTGTTACGTCATCAATTAAATGCGCATGTCAATAGAAACAATTCCAGACTTTTTGATAACCTTAGACTTATAAGAGATAGACCGCGCTAACAAGCCAAATGGACTACCTAAGTCTGACGTCACATAAGTCATTAATGTCAAAAAACCTTTCCAAACAAAGTAGAATTTTCATTGAATTTCCCATAGGTAGATGTTATTTATTATTTATTACTTTAATTTTTTATAAGATATCACTAATTTAATAATTTAAGTTGCCTAAATACATACAAATCTGCTTTGTTTGGAAAGATTTTTTGACATTAATGACTTATGTGACGTCATCACTTAGGTAGTCCATACCTGGGATAGTCATTGAAAAGAGAGCGTTGCTTATGGGCCCTATCTATCCTTTTCTATTTGTGCACAACCGTGCATGCGCAGTTAGTTTATTTTTGACATACATCCCTTTATTTGAATATAACCTAAATTAAATAAAGATAAGAAAAGGATAGAGAGGGCCCATATAGCAACGTTCTCTTTTCAATGACTATCCCACAGCCACTTTCAGACCGTCTTATAACTTACGCGGTCTATTTCTTATAAGTCTATGGTTTCAACCTACATCAGAAACCGTTCGCTGACGGTCAAACAGTTTTTCACCGATTGACATATACAAGTAATCAATTCAATATTGAATTGGTTCATATTTTACATTTCTGTGTATATATGTATTGCGCTGCAATATTGCAGCAATATTACTTACCGTGAAAAAAAGCGGACATAGCAATATTTTTTCCATATTTAAAATAATATTCTAGCAATATTGCTGCAATATTTGGTGATCTATGGGTGGTTTTTGATGTTTGTTGGAACAAACCTAAAATTGCCACTCTAAAATGGTACCAGAATGGTCGGAAAGAAAGCCGTTAAAGACTGAATTCAGACATTTTTGAAACGCTTTTTTATGGTTCCTGAACAGGCCTCGTTAGAATTGGAACAAAGTCTATAATAAATAGAAGTATTCGTGTGTAAGTTTAAAAAGAAAAACTGATGATTTATCATTCTAATACTTGGTATCATAATCGGATTACAATGATTATTTTAATAGGTGATTCGAATATACCCAATACTATTTAGGAGGCTGTAATTGTATGAATCGTCTATAAACATTTTTTAAATCGCATACAAGACAGGTAAAATATGAAAATATTTGTAAATAACTAACAATGTAATTTGTTTAACCTAGAAATTTGGTCGAATGGATTTAAAGACGGGAATATGCTCATTATGCCCTAACGCCAATGGTGTAGTAACCCAACTCCAAGCGAAGAACATAATAAACTTTTTAGGAGACATAGTACAAGAAGTCATAGCTGTACAAAAGGTTTTTTCCATTATTTGAATATCCATATTAAAATAGCTATTAATTTTCAGTTTAATAAATTAAAATCGGTATTAGAGTTGTGTCCAAAATGTCTTCAAAAGATCTGGGAAATAAGAGAATACAAAGAAAAGACATTCAGTTTCCTTGAAAATACACATAAATGCAGTCTTTGCCGAGACATTAAACATTTAATTCTCATTCCAAAATGGCCACACTTCTCCACTATTTTGGATAATGCGAAAATAGAATTAAAGGAAAATTGTACATTGTGTTTAAAATGTTTAAAATATCTTGAATCTCTTTATGAGATTAAAAAGAATTTTGTTGAGAAATTTGTAAGTAAATTTTCATTATTTTATTTTTTTATTTTGAAATCCATTCTTTAATATGATTTTAGATAACTACTGACAATGGCTATGAGCTTCCTCATAGTAAAGTAAAAAAGAGGACATTTAAGAAGAATAAGGAAACCAATGTTTTAAAACATTTAAAACCTATATCGTCTTCAAATTTTAATATTGATCAGTATATATTTGATGATAAGCTTGTAAACCAAGTTCTGTTTGTGAAATTACATCCGTTAAAATTAGAAGACAATGCAAAGAAACCAAATGAATCTTTAAATTGGCAGTCTATATTCAAAATAAAATTAAAATCAAAAAACAAAAGAAAAGGACAGGTAAAGGTTAGTTTAATCATTGGAAAATATTTGATGTAGATTAATGTTCTAATTTCAGTCGAGGAAACCTCCAAATGTTAAGGGAAACAAATCCAAAATGCTTGCATCAATGAAACCGTTGATTGTGAAAATTCCGAAAATCGATATCACAGGATTGAAAATAGATTGTCGTGGAGTGGAAAATACATATCGTACACCAACCAAAGCCAGCCTCAAAATGATACTTGAAGAAGTGGATTGTTCCAGTAGTAAAAAAATAAAACACGTGTCTTTCTCTGAACACTTTGAGATTATTGAAGATGTTGATAGCTCACAAAATAATAGTTCACCATGCGAACCGGTTTTAGAAAATGGACTTGAAGGCGAGAAAAATCAAGATTTACAGCTAGATAACAATTTGCCAAATGGTTCGTCTAAAAATGATGTCATGGAAAAAGAATATATTGATTCAGATGATGAATTTATAGCCGCAAAGAATATTGTAGAAGATATTATTAAAAATAATGACAGTATATTTGAAAGTTTAAAGAAAAGTGTTATCCCTGAAATAAAGGAGCCTGAAGCCAAGGAGTCTGAAGCCAAGGAGCCTGAAGCCAAGGAGCCTGAAGCCAAGGAGCCTGAAGTCAAGGAGCCTGAAGTCAAGGAGCCTGAAGTCAAGGAGCCTGAAGTCAAGGAGCTTGAAGTCAAGGAGTCTGAACTCAAGGTGCCTGAAGATAACGTGCCTGAAGTCAAGGAGTCTGAAATTAAGGAGTTTGAAGTCAACCTGCCTGAAGATAACTTGAGTGAAGTCAGTACGCACAAGGAACATGTGAAAACAGCAATCCAAACCGATGAATTAACAGAAATAAAGGAATTTATAAAGGAAACTGCAACTTCTTCAGAAACTAATGAAAACACAAATCCGGATACTCAGAACTCTGTTTCAAATAGTCTTGTCGATAGTGAAACTTTTTTACTTTCTGAACCTTCAAGTAGTTCCTCAGATATGTATATTACCTTAGATGAATACAAAAGTATAAGAAATATATCGCCTGAGATAGAAGATTTACAGAAAGAAGAAAACGGAAACCCCAGCAATAATAAGGACCAAGGAGTTATTGAGAATGAGTCAATGGATACTTCCGTTAACGTTCAGGAAACTATTACGGAGTTGATTGAGGAAGATAAGACTGAATTATGTGTTTCTGAAAAATATCCTTGTGACGAACCAAATTAACTTGCACTCTATATTATTATATTGGAATTGTTATATTTTCTTATAATTGCTGAGTCGTTAAATCAGTAGGAAACTTGACATTTTTTAACTTCAATTATGTGTATGAAAAACTATTTGTAATCAAAATATGAGCTATTTGAATCTTACTTTTGTTAACGAGTAACAACTTTATTTCATCCAATGGCATATAACAATAGTTTTAGAATTTTTCAAAGATGCCGAGGGCAACTATTGCTTGATTTTAAAAGATTTTATCTTGAAATTTGTATCTTGTTAGATACATATTTAATTCGGAATTCTTTACGAATATATCTCCTATGCTTTTGAATACATCACGCTTGGGACACAAGACTCCCGTCCCGAAAAGGTTGACGCAATTTTTAAATTTCCCAAGTTGCCTCAAGATCAGAGTTTGATGACTTACGCGTAACTTCTCATGCAAATTCGCATCTCAACCACACTTCTTCATTCTCTAGGTCTGTAGATATTGCGAGTTGTTTCAGATAGCTTACGGCCCAGTTTAAAATCATGTAGAAAATATTGATAAAAGATAAGTAGTATGATTTCTGTTCAGCCTCTTACTACCTACTACCTTCTTCTAGGTAAATCGTTTAGTCCTGCATGAAAATTGTTTTAATAGTTCCAGAATCTCACAATCCACAATTTCTAATAAGTTTCAGAAGTGATCCTAATTTGACTATTGGCAAAGCTACACTTATAAGCAGTCTGTGGTGTAAATAGCTTTTTAAGTTCTTGTTAGAAACTCGATTGTTTGTATTTGATGATTGTCAAGTTTTCTGTTAAGGGGACTTATACTGTTTTTTGTTATAAACTGTATTTCGACTTAATATCGGTAAGTGAATCAAAGACATTGATTTGTTTGACTTATTAAGCTCATTTTTAACAAATGTCAATTTTGCACTTCAAATTCAAAATGTGCTAGCAATCGAAATGGTTGTAAATGTAGCTTTATTGGCAAATTTTCATATTTTAATTTTTTTAAAATGGGAAACAGATATTCAAACTTTCTCCTGAAAAGTTTTATTTTATTATATTTCGGTACACGAATTTCAAACTTCCGTAAGAATATTACGTCGGTGACACGACAAAATCTCGTATCTGACAAACAAATTTTACAGGAGAGACAAAAAACTGATTAAAATCAATTGGGACAATATCTTTTTGTAGATAAGTATTTAATTAAGATTAATAATTAATATAATGTATTTCTAGATATTTTCTACACAATTTTTTCATTAGCAAATAATTGTAGCGAGATAACAATAACAGGTACGTGTTTTTGTTTTTATTTTATATTCGGCCAAATACATTTTTTTTAGGTGCAATGTTTTGCACACTTATGCGCCTTGCGAATATCTACAAAATGACACCAAAATCTCAAAACTGAATTTTTTGTTAGATACGAGGTTTTGCTGTGCCACAGACGTGATTATCAAGTTTTTTTCAAATTGTAGAACAATAACAGATGAAAATACACAGCCAGTGTTTTTTCGAAAAAATCTTAAAAAAGTTAAGAAAAACTCTTTTTTGTTCAGCAAAAATGAGAACAAATTATACAACAAACTTTAAAAAATTAATAAAATCAACGAAAAACAGTAACTAAAAATCATATGCTACAAATTTATAGTTACCATTGGTGAATAAAATGAAAAAAAAAATTAAATCTATTAACGTTCAGAGCCATGTTCAGGCTATCAACACGTTTATAGTACCATGGACTTTTATTACTATAAACGAAGTTTAATCAATTCTGAATAAGATAAGCCTCACGAAATAAAAATCTGTTGAGTAGATATGGAGAAAATCGATTTATAAAATAAAATTCAAAATCGATGCTTGCAAACAGTGTAAGTCCCTTTAACCTTTAGAGGACGGGTCTGGTACTTTTAGAGGCCACCTGTTCGATCGCAGATTTGTTCTGAGTTGTACATGCTACAGTGCTGCACAAAACTATAAAACCACTTGGAAAAAATTGCATAGGTTCTAAAAAAGGCGTCCGTTTGCTTTCCGAAATTTCTATTAGATATGTATTTAAAACCTCTAAATCGCGATAATAAAAAATACGCTTCAGGTAATAAGTTTGAAACGTTGAAAACTGCCATTTTGATCGCTTGAGCTAACATCGACATACATGTTCTTAGTAATCGGACCCTCTCTATCCCAAAACGTTTAATAGAAATTGTTAAGAATGCTGATGGCCCGACTAAATATTGATTTAATATTGTTATTGTAATTTATTATTAAATCATAATTAAACGTTAAAAAACAAAGTGGTTTTATAGTTTTGTGCAAAGTCAAAATCATGACAATACGGTATTTTTATGTTTTTCACATCAAATTTACAGGCAATGTAAAATCATTTTGGGATATCATTTGGAGGTCTAAAATATGTATACAGGGTGTCCCATTTTTTTCCGTTCTAACTGAAATAGGCGATAGATCACATCATTTTAAGCAAAAAAGTTCCTATGAACATGGGTCCGGAAATGCTTCGTTTCCGAGATACAGGGTGTCAAAGTTTAAAAAAAAGGACATTTCTTTATTTTTTAAATTCTACACGGCTTAAGATTTTTTAACCAAATTTCGTATATGAGTTTAGCATATCGGTAGGCTTAATTAAAAAAATTACCAGCTTTAAGCATTCACCAATGGGGGAGATATAAGTGTCCTTTTTTTTCCATACAAATTGAATAATACATGATATCCACATCTCCGCCACTGGTGAATGGTTAAAGCTGGTAATTTTTTGGATTAAGCCTGCCGATATGCTAAACTCATATACGAAATTTGGTTAAAAAATTTTAAGCCGTTTGGACGTTAAAAAATAAAGAAATGTCCTTTTTTTTAACTTTAACACTCTGTATCTCGGAAACGAAGCATTTCCGGACCTATGTTTATAGGAACTTTTCGTCTTATTTTGAGCCGTACTCTATGTGGTAGAGCGTTGTATCATGAATTTCCGAACACCCTGTATAT
>JABRWK010000013.1:1180088-1190197 GCA_013372445.1 Hypothenemus hampei | reverse complement strand
TCTAAACTGACGAAAAATTTGTACAAAAGCTTAATTAACAATTTGTTTAAATAAATTAACATAAATTACTTTTAAATATTTAATAATTTTTACAAAATTCCATTAGTTATTTTTTTTTGATTGAACTTACTCGTTTATTGCTTCAATAATTTAAGATAAGATGGAAACGATTATTAAAAAATCAGGACGTTAATCGGGCAAGCTTTTCTTCAATATTTAAAATGACTTTCTAAAAAGAATGATAAATATATCTCGTATTCGTTTACGTTTCTAAAAATTTGACCTTTTTATAATTTGCAATTAAGGAAATGTATACAGGGCGTCCTCTAAATAATGATCCATACTTGTACAGTACAATGCCTAAAATAATTCAATTTATCTAATATATGTAGCTGAACACGTGAACTATTAAAGATACGTAATACAGTATCAGACGTATGAGAAAAAGCTGTTATACTTATAGCTCGGATATGATCTAGTTAATATCAAATTTTTTTAAGGGTGAGCTTTTATTTATTCAGTGTGTGGTAATTCATATTTGATACATTTCGTCAATCTTTGATTTGAAAAACCACTGAATAAATTCATCTATCCATGCTTAGAACTCATTTACATATACATATAATAATATCTAATTATTAACAAACAATTCTCTTTCGCAATTATATACCGTATTTCTCATAAGGTAAGTTCGATTAAATTGACTTATTTTGTTCCGTTGTTGGACCCACTACTTACAAGTCACCCTGTATAGAGCAATAAACTATTATGCTACTTTTATTCACAAATATAAATAACTTTGGCTTTTAAACAGGATTTTTTTTCATTTATTATACATTCGCTATGATGCGGACGTGTTTCTGATTATTTAATTAATGCACGTGTTTCAATTGGACAAACACTGCGTTAACCAAAGCAAGTATGTACTAAACTCTATTAACATTAAAAAAACCATCTACAATAAAAAATATCTATATAACAAAGTATACTTGAAAACCTTTATAGGAAAAAAATATAATCTTTTAGCGAAAAAGTGCCTCGAAAAAAAATTGTTCAAGATCACATAAGAATAAATAACATTTGAATTTATACAAGGTGGTACATTCTTATTTTTAAATATAGGGTGTTCTTTAATATCATGATCTTAGTGAAACAGTTAATTTCTTGGCTTATTTTATGATTGGAAGTCGATATGAAGTTTTAAACTTACGTTTCATCCGTAAAATAAGCCAATTATGTAATGTTTTTTTCAGTATAATAAACACTTTGTATAATTACAACAGCGTTTTGAAAAAATTTAAACATACACAAAGTGCACTAGAAAGCTATATTATGCCTTTTTACAACTTATATTAAAACACGTCATTGTAATTTGGCAATGTAACACCTTGTATTCAGTGTTCTTAAAAAAGGATTTTCACATTATTTCGCCATACAATAGTTTCTTTTCAACTATTTTCGTCACATTTTTTTCATGGCATAATACTTTTTCTGTCCAAATCACCTACCCAAACATTGACTTTTCCAAGAACTTAATCATATACCATCTACTTTCGTTTTGTTTCCATAATGGAATGACCTTAAGGCATATCCTCATAAACTCTCACGACTCTGGTAAAACAAAATGTAGCCTGTTTCAGATGACTTTTGCGTTTCCGAAGGGAGACCATAAAAATCTTCTATTGCTGAGGAGTCAATTTTCTAAAAAAATTTTATTTTGTAAAAAATTTATATAAGTTCGTTTTTTTTTTAAACAATAGAACTCTTCATCAAAATTACTTTACGAGGCTGAATTGAAACGGTTTGTCCTATCAATGTGTGGACACAGCTAACGAACGAATATATACAGACTGTTTCAATTTAGA
Source organism: Hypothenemus hampei (assembly GCA_013372445.1). Classification (NCBI taxonomy): domain Eukaryota; kingdom Metazoa; phylum Arthropoda; class Insecta; order Coleoptera; family Curculionidae; genus Hypothenemus; species Hypothenemus hampei. The sequence goes on along the minus strand of JABRWK010000013.1, from coordinate 1,188,332 downwards.
GTGTTTTACCAAGAAAAACCTATTTCTTAACTAAATAGAAGAAAAGGTAAATTAAGAAAGTAAGCTTAAGTGCGACGAGCTCGATTTTTCAAAAACATTTAATGACAAAAATTATTTCCTCGATATCGTTACAATCTACTGAGATATAGGTTTTTGGATTTTTGGCTATTTTGAAAATAACCAATAACTTTCTTATTTTTTAAAATATTGGAATTGAGTAAGACATTCTTATAGCATGATTTTGAGAGGAATCTATTAATTGAGTGTTCCGTTTTTTTCTGCAGTTCACTATTTTTCTTTAAAATTGCTACAACTTTATTTTTTTGAATGTAAGTCATAATTGGCCATGTCTTAAAAATATACAATTTTGAACTCTTTTTAACAATATATACCGGGTGTCCCACAACCTATGAAAATTGCTGGCAAAGGTAACGAAACAGCTGTTCAGCTTTTGGTTGAGACTTCTTCAATTGCATTTAATTCTTTTTTCCTTAATTCCTTTTTCTTCGCTTATGTTGTGATAGTTTTTTCTCAGCTTTTTAAAGTTTCTATAATTTATTAATTATTTTTTATTGTTTGGAACATACTCTTTTAACCAATATATCAACAGAAATCTTAAAATACACTTTGAAACTGACACAATGGTAGTGACTGTAAAACCAAAAACTGAATGGCTATTTCATTGCCGTTGACAACAATTTTCATAGCCAACTTACATCAAACGAATTAATACGTTATATTTTCGAAATTTTCAATAATAAATATTAAGATATTGTACCTATACCGGGTGAGCCACGAAGGTGGCTCGCCCTTATAACTTTTTTGTTTTTAAAGTTAGAAAGTTGAAATTTGGAGGGAAGTCATATGAGAATAGAGTCGATTGATTGACGATAAACTAGTATTTTTCCCTATGATTTTGACCTAAAATTGTGCGTAATATGTATACCTGCAAAAAAAAATTTTTTTTTCAAATGATACATTTTTAGATTAAAAATGGTCTCTAGATTCCAAAAAAGTAAAAATATACAGGGCATTACATTTAAAAATCGAAAATTGAGGTCATTTCCGGTTAAACCGGAAGTGTTAGATAAACGTCATTATTGTCAATCAATCGACTCTATTCTCATATGACTTCCCTCCAAATTTCAACTTTCTAACTTTAAAAACAAAAAAGTTATAAGGGCGAGCCACCTTCGTGGCTCACCCGGTATATCGTTGAAAATAGTTCAAAATTGTATGTTTTCTTAAACCATGACCAACTATGATTAACATTTAAAAAATAAAGTTGTAGGAATTTATAGGAAAACGATGAATTGTAGAAAAAATTGAGTACTACATTAGATTCCTCTTAAAAAAGTGCCATAAGAATGTGTTACGCAATTTCAATATTTTATAAAATAAGAAAGTTAATATCGGTTTCAAAATGGCCAAAATCCCAAAACCTTGTACATATATCTCAGTGTGAAGAGGTTATTGTCATTAAATGTTTCTCAAAAACCGACCTCATGACATCTAAGTCAGTTGTTTTCTATCTAGTTAGAAAATAGGTTTTTTCTATTAAAACAATCCACATTGAAACAATCTGTACATAAAAATCATAAGGATTGAATGATACTTGAGTGGTCAGTTTCTAAACTTTTAAGTAGCAAGACGTCTACACCTAACTACGTTAGTTGATTCTATTATGTTTGAATAAAGTTTAATTAAATTGTGCTCATCCTCGCAGTTTTCAGCAAAACTTTTACCGACATGTAACTTACGTCAACTTGATCATCATCAAACAGTAACCAAAACCCATGACTCTTGACTATACTAATGTAATGGCCTCGATTGGGACCACTACCACAGTGTATCACAACGGCTACTAGATCATATAACCTATCAGGATTAACTGCATCGTCAGACTGCAAATAATTTTATTAGAAAATAGCTCGATTAATGTCTAATATTCACTTACTGTATTAAATAACCTGAGTTCAAGTGGAAACACCACCCTATGAGATACTTTAATATGCCTATTGTATTGCTCTACGTACTTAAAACGTTTTAAATGCAGAGCTAGTATGGTTGGCAGTTTTTTCACCCGCATTCGTTTCTGGGCCTCCTAAAATCAATTAGAAATTAAGTAAGACAATTCTTGTTTGTGGCTAGTGAAACCCTATCACCACTCACCTGATAACTGCAACAATTATCACATTGAAATTTATTATCACTACATAGTGTCTCTGTATTACTAAAACACCGCAAACAATGCGTTATTGATGTATTTTGCTCGATATCCACTTGCAAGTCGAAGAAATTCTCATCTTTACTGCTGATATTTTCACAGTTCAGGCACTTTGTTTCACTTGTGAGGATCCCCTATAAAAGGATATATTCAATATTTAAAAATTCGAAATTTCTATTTTTTTACCTGGAAAATTTCCTGAACCCAAGTAGGCTCGTTCTGATTCTGGGCTGTATTGGCAGTACCGTTCTCGGCGGCTCCTTTACTTTTGTTTACGTTATTTGTTGTTCCTGTACTATTATTAGTGGTATTCGTTTGTCGTTCCGCTATGACGTAAATTCAATTTTAATAGATATGTTAGAAAAATATGGAAATCCTTACCTAAAATTATTTCACTAATGTGGTTAATTAAAAAATTTAAAAACTCATGGGCATCTTGTTGCATGTAGTTATCAAACTCCTCTGCAAAGATAACAAAAATTGTTTTACGAAAACACACCTTATTAATGTTGCTACCTTTTTCTTTCCTTAACCGAGCAATAAACTTTTTCGGAGCTATAGAACCGACTTTTTTCTTCTGTGTAGCTATGCTATGAAACAAATCTGCCAGACAGGTAAGCAAAGTCTCCTTTGTCCGTTTGTTTTTTGCCTTATACTCCAATACTTTGTCTCGGAATGGTTTACAAAAATATAGAGCTTGAAGCACTGAATTACTGTAACAGGTATTCCCAAACTGGAAAAGATTTCGTTAAAATATCCAAAATACTTCTTACACTTATTCACTTACATTAACTAGACCAAAGTAATGTTCGTTGCATGGAAACTGTTCTGAACCAATATCTTTTTCAAGTTGTGATATGTTCGCACCCTAAAAAACAGTTTATTCAATTGAAAATGCTACAACCTACATGTAATGGAAGAAAAAGTGGTTACTTTTTGGCATTTCCAATGTAAAATACACCCCATAATTGCATGACTAATTCCTATTAAATTGCTTAATTGTTGATCAATTTTCCAAAATGGGGCAAATTGGAATTCACCTAGTAAGTCATTGTTATATCATTTATGTGCTAATCTAGCAAACTATCTAAGTTCTAAGCAAACAAAGTGTCCGATAAAATTGGGAGGCAAATTGACGGTACAGTTTTTAGGTCGATTCGCTGTATGTTCACACATTTTCACATTAACGATGAATAGAGAGGAAATATGACATAAAAATTGTTCTCTTACCATATTATAATAACTAATCCATCACGTTTTAGTTAAAAATGGGCCGTTTTCATGCAAATAATAAACAATCCTGGCCCATTATCGCATATTTGACAGCTGTTACTATTTACTATCCAACGAAATAATAATTAAGAACTTTAAAATAAAAAAAATTAAATTTCTTAAATAATTAAATCAAATCGATCTTTTTTAATTGAATTTAGACAACTATAGTAATCACATGTCTTAGGTTAAGAAACATTTTTATTTTGTTATGAAGTTTAGATGCTGGATTTTTTAATACTAAATCTCTTGATCTTTTTTCTCATTGATCAAAAGTATGTTCCTTGGTAGATGTTTGGAGTACGTTCAGAAACAAACATCATAAAATTATTTTAAAAGTGATACGTGATTTTAAAGTAAAAATAAGTAATAATAATACAGCATTAATAATAACAACTTTTATAGATTCAAAGTATATTTCTCTTATAGATAATATTAATTCTTTATAAGGTGTTGGATATTTTTTGGAGTTCAGATTTCTTATATGAACATTCCAGAAGAAAAGAAGAAACATTCAATAACTAACCTTAGATTTCGTACAGTCTTTTTAAAACTTTAGTTTTGTTATTATTAATAAATACATAAAACATAATTTCTTTTTGTATGTTTGCAAATCTCAAATCAAGGGTTTCAGTGAATTTCATATAAAAACAAAGTTCCTCATGGAGACGTTTTACAATATTCTCCAATGTTCTCCAAGTGCCAGTACAGAAGAAATTAAAGCAAACTACCAACGTCTCGTCAAGGAATATCATCCAGACAAGGGATCTCAAACAGCGGACAGATTTCTGTTAATTGACAAAGCTTACAAAACGTTGAAAGACCAACAATCTCGTAGGGACTACGATTCATCGTTACTGGCAAACCGCTGCAATGAACATTCTTTAATATATGCACAATTAAATAAGAAAGATGTACATTTGGATAGTGAAGGAAAGGCATATTATCCTTGTAGATGTGGAGAACAATTTGTCATTGAACAGGAACACCTTTATGAAGTAGAATGTGTGATTGAATGTAACGAATGTTCAAATTCTATATTAATAGAACAGTAAGAGTCTGTTTAATTATGAAATTTTATTGTTTAAATAAAATGTTTACTTATAATAGTAGAAAAACCAAATCTTTTAAGGTAACCTACTTTTTGAATAAGAAACAAGGCGCAGTCATTTTGGCAAAGAAATTGGCACTCAATTATATGTTGATTTTTATCTATTGATGATATTTAACCGTGAGCTAAAGTTGGACCATATAATCCAGCGGCTGAAATGGCTCCGGAAGGTCCCGCAATGGTTGCTGGGACAGTTGGAGGTCCTATAACTGAAGCTCCATGTCCACTGACACCAATAAGACCTCCTCCGTTAGTAATAACACCTTCAAATAAAAAGTACCGTCACTCTATTTTGAAAATAGTTGTTAAAATAGAACAATTTTACCTGCACCAAGAGCAGGAGCTAGAAGTCCAGTGGTGGCAATTGCGGGACCAACAGCCCCACCCAAAATAGCCCCTGTAGTACTTGCTCCTACACTAATGGCTCCCGCAGAAGTAGGTCCAGCCACAATAGAACCTTTACAATAATATTGTATACTTTCTAACATATTTTTTTTATAGCTATCTTACCGCTAGAAACAGCAGGTCCCAAAACGGCTCCAGTTGCAAGACCTGGGGCTAGAACGGCGCCAGTAGCAACACCTGGTGCTAGAACGGCTCCCGTGGCAATGCCAGGAGCTATAATTCCAGCTCCCAAACCTCCCAAAGCTAAGCCACTTGGATGGGCCCAGGCAGCGGAGAGGACACAGAGTGTTACGAAAATCTATAGATATTTTTTTAATTAATCTCCTTAATATTTCTTTTTTAAACTTACCAATCCGTTCATGATTATTGTTCTTGAGTCGTTACTCGTCAGACAATGCAATATTTACATTTGCCACCCTGATTTATATACGGATTTAGTTCTTGGTGACCTTCATTTCCTTGAAGAAAAGTGCATTGAATTAGTTCTTATGGATTTGTTCATTGTATTGTGTTAAGAAAAGTTTTATGTTAATTAAAAAAAGCAAAAACTCTAAAATGGAGTCTATAGTTTGTTAGAATTGTTGATTTCAATTTCAATTAAAGGAATTGAAATAAAGTTTTAAAAATAATATCTTTGTCTATGTTTTCCTAGTAAATAGGATGTTTGAAGGAGGTAGACTTCCTGGCTTATTTCGTGACTGAAACTCCATATAAACAATGTCCTAAGTTTTTCGTTCGCGAAAAAATAGTCTTTTTTCATAACTTTGCTATTTTAATTCGTTTTCGAAAACACAAAATTTGTATTTGTTGTATTTTTAACTGCATTATTTAAAAGAAAAATGCCTTTACAACTGTGGCGTACAATAATTTTTTGAATTTCTAAATAAAATAGACCAAACAATCTGCTTCCCCCAGTATTGAAATGATTTTTTTTAGTAAGGTAGAAAATCTTCAAGAAGACCAGGGATGGACGCTGGTTATGTCATATTTTTACTGATTAAAAACCACTTTGGAGCTTTAATTGTTCAGGTCATTAGCTCGCTGAAATGGTATTATAAAATGCTCTGTATATTAATACATCAAAATGATTTCAATTAAATAAAAAAAAAACATTTTTTTATAAAAGTGAACCGGTATACTGCCTGTTAATAATGATTTCATCGAGAATCTGTATTGCATGAGAGAAATGTGATATTATATCATGTAATACGAACTGATATATTTACTTTGGTTGTTTATAGGGTTCAAAAGCACCTTGAAGGTTGAAATAATGATATTTATGCCTATTGGTATTGCATAACGTTCGTTTTGTTTTACATATTTTCAATTTATACTGACTAAAATCGAACTGATTGCCAGATTTATAGTTATTCTGAAGAAAAGGTTTTTTATTTAATTTTATAAACAATTTCTAAATTGTGAAGCAGAATAAGTGGCTACATGCATTTTATTCTCTTCATAAGACTGTCGAAACAAGTTCGCCTTTAAATCTTTTATTTCTAACGTAATTGATTTTTTTTATACTATCGAATTTATTAAAAGATAAGACGTTACGCCTCTCCCATTATTTTGCATTAAAACAGCGTCCCATTTCGCAACTGAACAAATGTACATACTTCAAGCTGATCGCTGGTAAACAAGAAGGTAATTTATGTCTTTATGATAGACCACGCCCAGTCATTATCATTTTTCAAGAAAATGAACCCACATACATATGCACCACTTTTATGTAGTTTTTTTATGGGACAAATCGCATTATATTTGAATTAATCATTAATTATATCTATATTTATGTTGTGCATAGTGCAATCGAATACCTACAGAAAAAAATGATATAGTATATGTAGAAACGTGAAAACGTGCGTAACCAACATGCATTGTTATGCGTGTTTATCACGTGATATGTTTTCTGCATTTAATTTTTTTGTAATTTTTTCTATGACAGATAATCTTTTTATATCAACGCATTTTGCACAACGAGCCAACAATCTCTCAAAGCCTGTCGAAAAAATTTGCTCCATGATCTGCAAACCACCTTTTCACTGCTTCCATTACAGTCTCGTTGAAAGAACATTTTTAATCTTTTCTTGAATTTAGCCCAGAAATAAGAAAATGAGCTAAATCATGTGAATGTGGGAGGTGTTGCATCACTGCAAACCTCAAATCGCAAAATTCCAGATTCCACGTTTTTTTTCACCATTTTCAACTCCACACATCCCCTAAAAAGGAAACATAGAACTTTTAGAATAGCAATAGTATTTCGAAATGATGCAATTTAATTTAATATTACTGCAAGACATATCGACGACATATTAACGCTTAATCGAAGTCAATGTAGAATAATGGGCACGTCCATTTATTTTAGAAAAAAATACAAGTGTATAAAGCATAAAAAATTATTCCATATGTTTTATTATTTTTTGCATAAGTAGTGGTTTTTGAGTAAAAAATTAAAAACCCTGGAAAATTGGTGTATGTTGTATATATAAGTCTGACCAATTACAGACGATTAATATTTTATGAAAATTAAAAACTGACAACATTGCTATTAGAAATACTACCAACTATAAACATATAAAAATATCAGTGTTAAGTAAGTTCAAAAAAATTTCTATAATAAGTGTAAATTTCCATTTCTCGAAAAGTTCTTGCATGACCAGGCCAACTATATTGCAGTACCTACATTTTGGATCTAAAGAGTGAACAGAATATAGAGTATATTGTAATAAGTCTATAAGTCGATGAAATACAATGTCAATGACATTAACGACATTTCTCCGCATTGCTGCCATATTGTATATGAAAGTTCCGCCTTAAAAATTTCATTCAATTGAAAAATATAGTATGTCACATCATATTTTTCAATTTTTGTCAAAACTCAGCGATTTAATTTTGAAAATATTTTGGGCGCCTATTCCTTTTAATGTCGACAATATTTTGAGTTAAAAACCACATTTTAATTCGTTTTAGGTGTAGACACCCATTTATTATTGAAAAGTTTTAGCATGGGGGCTACATAATAAGTATCCATGTTTAATTTTATATGGTTTCACTATAACCTGTCCTAAGAACTTTATCAGCACGTGATCAATGTTTGTTTTTGCGCTGAAGAGACTTAAATTAGATTTTTGGCTATCTAACGGCTTGGGTATTGTGAGCACTAATAAACTCATTCAAAGACGCAATATACATAAAGGGTTATTAAAAAAATAGGAATAAAATTAATAAC
>JABRWK010000013.1:1125613-1166136 GCA_013372445.1 Hypothenemus hampei | reverse complement strand
CTAATATTTGAAGTATTATTTTCTTGTTTCTGCAAATAAAAAGTAAGATAAGCCAGGAAAGTTGTTTTGGTCCTTTGAAAATTTGCATTCATCATCAGTTTTACATGCATTTTTTTCATAAACCGTTGCTTCTAGCGACTTCAATGCGGTATACCTTTTTAAGCAGAAAAGATGGGAGAAAAGAGTTTTCTAGTCAAAAATGGTATACAAGGTAGCACAAAAAAGTTGTAGCCGTTTAAAGAGGTCCTAATCGTCACAGGTGGCGCCCTCTATAAGATACACCGAAATCGTTCATAAATTTGAATTTCTCATCCCCAAAAACCTCCAGGTACGAAATTTCGTGAAATTAGCTCGAACTAGTCAAAAGATATTACAGGAAATGTGACTTAAATTTTCAACTTTGACCCCCTGTATCTCGGTTATTATTAACTTTCGGTATAACATAAATTTGGTTAAATCGCATTATTTTCCCGTTTAGAATCCGCCATTGTTCTGTGTCCCATTACTTAAGACTCACCCTGTATATGTATTACTAACACTTACATATTTTGTCATAATTATTTTTTTATTCAATTAAATGTCAAAAATTCAGAGTTCTAATGTAATTTAAACTTAATGCATGTTAAAAGTTGAGAAAGCATTTGTGGAATTTGGTGAAGAATACATGAGAAACATGGAAGGAAAAAAATTCATTGTCAGCGATTTTTATTAACAAGAAAGCTTTCGAAGATTCGGTTTATCAGCTTAAGACTTTCCCATTTCTTTTTCTTTATCTGAAGGATTTTAATCCTGACGTGCACCGCAAATAGCGCCCGCCCTCGAAGTCTACTCAATTTCATTTAACTCGCAGACATTTGCTCAATCTGCCTTTTTGTTATCTCGACAGAAAAATCGCTGCTCAACTTTTTTGCCACTCGCATAAAGAAAACAACGAAGGAACGACGAAGATCCCGAGAATGGTAGAGTAAATAAAGTTTTTGTCGCCCGTTACGAAAACGAACGAACCGATCCTCAATGTTGATGATGATGATGATGGTGATTCGCCCTTATTGTGTTACTTAAAAATAATAATAAAAAAAACCTAGAGTGGCGAATGCAATTTCAAGAAAATGCCGTTAAAACATAAAGTTATTAAAGGTAAAGGAACCGAGTCAGCGGCGCGAACAGGCAAGAAATAAAAGGAAAGTTCGTTATTTTTCGTAGGATAACGAATTTTTCCCCGTTCGACCATTAAAAGCAACACATATTTAAAACTGAGACCGTTACGAAGGCCCATAACTACACAGTTTCCGTATACTTTAACCGGAGGCCGCATAATCCTCAGACGCATAAAGTAGATATTATGTTATCCCTCAGTCTGATGAGATTCTTTCTTTTAATCTTGGCGAGTGCTAAATTTTACTTGTTTTCTTCTGGAAAATTAAATTTCGGGCTCGAACGAAAATTCCTTTTATATTTTCGCGGGATGCCGCGTAACTTCGCGAGATACTTTTTAAAAACTTTTTCTCTGTAAACCTGGAGACGGTCCAAAGACGAAAGGAAACTTTAATTAACACCACCTTTCATTTTCTTTTTTACAATTTTAATATTAATATGGTTCTTTAACCTTTAATCCAGTTCAAACGGGAACTTATGTTTAAATTTGCACGAAAAACATCAAAGAAAATTTTTATCTAAAAACAGAAAATGTACCGAAAATTCATCTTTTTTTTTCAAGTTCTGAAATATAACGCAGATAGACAATCACGTTTTTCAATTGTTTGAAGAGGTTCTTCTATCTGTAGAATGATTCCTCCATATCATATAAATTTATACAGGGTAGGATGGTAGACTGATGAGCTATTTATCTTAGAGAAAAAGTATAAAGATAATACTTACTTCATTTTTACAACTTTATGACCTAAGCTAGTATGATATTATCTTTCACAATTTAAATGCTACTTTATATTACTATTGATTTTCTTAGATTCTGCATAAAATGATACATATTATTTATTAAGTAGTGTGTAAAGTTAAATTTAATCGTTTATGAGATTTTCCACTTTTTATTAAAAAAAATAATAATTTTGCATTAATTGTATTCTGATTTGTCTACACGAAGAAGAATCCGTCAGGTACAGATAAATATTAATATTACATTATGATTAAAAATAAAGTATATAAGTACAAAATACTAATAAATTGTTACTTAATAAATGAACTAAACACTAATTAACATACTTCTTTACCTATAATGTTTACATCTTATTGTTATTTAGCTAAAAAAATATTAAAAAAAAATGAAAAGTACCTAAAAAAAAACTATTACAGATAGGAATAAAATATGTTTAATCAAGTTGTGGCGCTATTATTAGAGAAAGAATATAAAGAAAGTAATGAAGTCGGAAGGATAGTAAAAAAAAAACATTAAGTTAGGCTACTTTGAAATTATTCAATTTGCCCTATCCTGTCGCATTAATTGATTCTTGAAAAGTGTCGAAACAGAGTTCCAAATATCCATTATAATTATACATGAGAGCATCTTCTTTATAGATCATAAGAGCTGAGAGATAAGATCAGACTAGTATGTTTTAAATAAAAAGTGGAACAACTTATAAATGATTAAATTTAATCAAATGCATTATTTAATAAAAAATAAGAATAATTGTACATATCGAAAAAAGTAAAAATGTATATAGGGTGTTCTACTTAAAATAAGAAATTTGCATGTTGGGCAAGATATACGCTGTATTCTGTATAATCTAAAATATATTTAAGTTATTAAGTTTGAAAAATAAAGTAAATATTGTTTTTTAACCTTTTTCTATGATAAATACTTAATGAGCCTACCTTCGTCCCTGAACACTTCCGTGGTATACATACAGTGTGTCTCCGGATAGGTAAAACCACTCTTGTAAAAGGTAAGATATTCTCGATTTAAATTTTTATTTTTTGGGATTTAGCTTTGCTTGGTTAAAGACTAATTTCTAACATAATTTCAGCTTTCAAAAATCAAGTATGTTTTCGAAATTTTCAAACAATTTGCAGCTAATGCCAAAAATATCAAGGATTGTACATTATTTTAAAAAAGAGTAATTATGGACCCCTCTAGTGTATCTCTGTCGTTCCTCAACAATAACTTTTGGTTCTGAAGGCCCTCTCACTTCGGTGGTAATAGTGGTTTAAGGTTTTTTTCTCTCTTCTTCCATCGTGACAATTTGAGTAGATTTATCCTTTCCTCTTTTTGATAACGTTTAACAACTTTCTTTTTAATACTATTCTAGTAACTAGTAAATAATTTATCAAAAATAATTTAGAAATACACATTTTCATGGAGTACCTCATACTATTGGTCATAGTTGTATTTTTTTTTGCTTCGCCCGTGTACAGCCATGGCCAAAAGAATGAGGTACTCATATTTTTAGCAATGGTTGTAAATTTTTGTAAAGTAAAAGTATCAAATACAACATAACTTTATTAAGAGAAATTGTTTAAAATTAATATTTAGGCCACTATATCAAATTTCAAAATCCTCGACTATGATTCTTAAATTTTTTTTAATTTTTTCCAATATGGCTTTTTAGAAACAGATTCATATCATAAATTTTAAAATCCTTGGGAAAATTCTTACATTTTTTATGTTTATCTCTCAAATCAAGGAATGTTTAATACTTTTTTATTAGAATAGTAATAAAATACGAATTACACTTATTGTTAGTGTATTTTTCAAATTTAAAATTGAAAAATCATAATTGGCCGAGGATTTTAAAATTTAACTGAAGGACCTCTTGACGTTGATTATAAACAGCTTTTCTTAATAATTTTATGTTGCATTTGATGTACAAAAAGCACTTTATTCCACAGAAAAATAGGTTTTATGAAAATTTCCAACACACATTTGATTTATCAAAACTGAAATTATGTTAGAAATTAGTCTTTAACCAAACACAGCCAAACCCAAAAAATTAATATTTAAATCGGGAATTTTTTACCTTTTACAAGAGTCGCTTCACCTATCCGGAGACACACTGTATATCTTCTTAATGGATAACACTGTTACAATTTACTTTTGCTGTCAAGCTTATCTCAGAGGATTTTTCCAATAACAGTTCCAAGCTGGAGTTTCTTTAAATCCTCTAGACTCACAGTTTTGAGGTATGATTCTTTGAGGTATAAATTTTGGATAGTGTCACACAATGTTCTTGCTTTCTTCTACACATAATCGCCAACCCTGCTCTAGGGGATTCTTTTCAGTCAGACCAACAATATTCAAAGGCAAATATCAAAGAAAATTTTTTGTTGTTGTTATCTCTGGAAGGTGTTGAAACCCAAAGAAACAAAATAGTAAACATATTCGAATATAAAACAACTATACAGTATGTGTCTGAATTTAAGAAATATAAATTCGTTTTAAATTCCCGGTATTTAACTTTGACCGATTCGAATCCGCGACATTTAACTAACACTCACTTATTTCTGATAAACTGCTCGTAAAAGGAAAAGCCCCGGGAAATTTATGTGCCAGGATTCCGGAAAACCGCTGTTGTTTACTGGTTTCATTTTCCCCTCCCCGATTATTCGCTTGAAGGAAACTCGAAACGGTTGGTTTTTTGTTGTTGTTAAAAGTGTTATCACAAAAACGAAGGGAAATTAACAAAACCGACCGCCGAATTTAATTGTGCGAGCCCATCTACAACAACAACACCTTGTATGGAAAAGTCGTGTTGGAAAAGTAAAGAAAGAGATAATTTAATTGGTGCATTCTGAAGGAAAACCGTCCAAGCATAAAGAAAATAAAGAGTGACGTCTTATTTGTATTCGGAATGCGAACGGACGGATACATCAATATTCCGAAGAAGCGTTTGTGGTAATGGAATGTGGCCACGAGCGATTCTGCCGTCTCTCTCCCTTCCAAATGATGACCTAAAGACATACCAAAATGAACTTAGGTACAAATTGTTTAACTTGTTTGTTTGGTCAGTTCTGAATTCTATTCAATGTCCTCTTGATACAGTGCCTTCGGAAAATAATGGATACATTCCATAAAATACATGGATAGTCAAATCAAGTGTTTCAATTAGGCATCAGTAGCAGCTCTGGTAGTAAGCAAGACTACCTATAATAAATTTATTTTGCTGAATTGACTTGCCTAAACAGATAGGTGGTAGCTTTGCCATTAAACATATAGAGATTTGCGCTGGAGAGATGTACTACGTTAATGGAGTAAGTTTTAAATTTATTGCTATATATACAGGGTGGTTCAAGAAAGTCTTGTAACATACTGATATTTTTTTCAAATGATATTACCATAATTATTATGATAATTCAAACGTTTTAATTTGACAAACTACAAATAAAAAGTTTAACATTTCATGTGATCTAAATGCTTTTGATTATTTTAACTAATACAGGGTGTATCAAATATCAGGTGAAGTTATTGCTGTTTATGGAACGATAAACGCTTTCAAAGGAAGAATGAGAAAGGGTAAGTTACCTTTTTTGAAGCCTTTCAACCCGCTTATGGTGTGGCATATAATTTCTGAGATACTTAAAAACAAAATGTGAAAAAAAAATGTATATGCCTTTGTCTTAGTAATCGCGAATTATGCAGGTTTAGTTAAATATAGTGCAACGAGTCAATATCTTAAAAATCTTTGAGGCAAAATTAACCAAACTTGATATATGAGGTTTGAAATTTTGCTCGATTGAAATGTGATATCTGCCACATTGTCAAGTTTGTATTTTTTTTCCTAAGAATCCTAACTTTGATCTTTTAACTGAGATACCGGGTATATTTTAGATTCTTTAGAATTTTTGAAAACAGTTCAATATGTCCTCATAATATGTGGCATCAATTTCGTTTAGGTTTAGAATAAAAAAAACATCAATGGTAAAACTTTATGAAACATACTAAAAACAAATAACTGCATCGATTGCCTCGAGTTTTTGTAGTAGTATGTACGAATATGTCGGTGGTACTACTATGGCGAATCAGTTGGATGCTCGATTTCACGTATGTAGGTATACTACAATTAAAATCATTATTGCAGAAAACTGAAAAAATCCTTAAATCAATACATTCTCTCTGAGGACAAACAATTATATTAATAATTATGAAAAAGATTAATAATAACAAATAATAATAATAATGTTTGAGCATTTAATTAAATAATTTTAATGTGTTTCATTGAATTTTACTGTTTAATTTTTTTTTTTTNCTTATAATATTTTAATTTCGGTTAACAGTTTAAATGTCAACAAAAATATAATCTAATTAAAGTCCGTTCACGTTAAGAAAACAGTGGTGGGTGGAGCTAAGTGGGGCTAATTTACACGATAAAAAAATTATAACGTTCAATGTGAATCTGATGACAACTTCAACACATGGAAAAAATATTTTATAGGGTAAATCAGGCTTGTGTCTAAGCCAATCACAGAGCCGTATTCTTAGTCCCTATGCTTCTCCACACTGTTTTCTTAACGGAAATGAACTATAGATAATTATTTTATTTAATTGAACTTCAATTAACTTATTTCCGTCGAACTATAAAAAGTATATAACGTCATGTCGCGTAACTTAGACATGACATTTGAAGTTTGATAGTTGACAAATTGTTTTATAGCAGAATCATCAAAACATAGTATAATAGAGTAACATAAAGAAATATTTGCCCGATTCCGCGGGGATAATAGCGGCAATACTTCAGGGCAACCAACAATACAAATTAAAAATTTGATGCACTATTATGGAGATCATTTAGGTTTGAGTAATTTGTAGTAGCAACAGCTAGGACCTAACGATTATGTACATCTGTTTTTATATGATACGAGGCATAACTATTATTTTTTATGAAAAGTGCATAAAAATACATAATTTGGCAAGTTGCAACATGGAAATTATCAACTCACTTCTAGAAGGTTCATTTCCATTAAGACAACTGTGGTAGTTCCAAAAGCATTGGTAAGTCGCTACACTTTCACTACTTTTAAGGCACTCTGTATATCCGAAAATACTAAAAGGGAATCAAGTTTGTTGACTGGGGTGGCTATACTGTTGCTCTTTATCGTTTAATGAAATGATTTAGGGATTTTGTTTAATAATAAATCAGTATGGGGAAGGCAGGGTTCATATTAATCTGGACATAAAGTAGTTAAAACTGAAATTGAGTGATCTGGAAGAAAATTTAAATAACGTTCATTAATGAAACTGCTATCAAAAAATCAAAAATCTAGAATTGCATCTTCAATGCACTTTGAAGGTATAATTGATATTCCTTTTGTTATAATATTATAAACAATGCAGGCAGATTCATTAGGTTTAACATCGTTTAATGTAAAAAAAATTATATAATAGTATTTTAAAGGAAAATCGTATCATTTTGGTTCACGTTTCGCGATTAGAGAAATTTCTCATCCCGAAACCTTTCCCTCGTTCCGCGTTATCACCACACTACCTTTTTGCCACTTTATCGGCTTATTATTGTAAAGTGAGTGCTCGTTTTATCTCCTAAAGAGTATCGAGAGCGTCCCAGGATGATTAATGGACGACGGCCTATCAATATCGGAAGTTGTTGTTATTATTTATTGGCATATTCGAAAGAAACTGATAACGTAGACATGAAACGAGAATGCGAAATGAGCAAAACAAAAATCAAAACCAAGTGTCGAGGTCAATAGTTTCATTAAAAAAAAAAAGTAAATAAATAATGGAAGGATTTATATCGGAAATTTGATGGAAAGCGAGCTTTATCTGCTTCAAATTTGCTTAAGTGGATCGATTGACAGGGGAAAAACGAAGGGGGGATGGATTTTTTAGATTGTGAGAGTGATGCGAGTTAAGGGTGTGTTTCTTCCTTTTTGAGCACCGACAAATTTTTTTCTGACTGATATTTCTTTTTAATTTCGTTAAAACGTGAATCGGTTCCAGTTGCCGCACGATAGAGACAAATATTCAATTCGGCCAAAGACAAACGCTTTCTTTCGGACATTTATTTTAACGTGTCGCCGATGCCAGAAGGCTTGTCATCCACTTTCGTGGGGTATCCGATAATTTATATCTCGGGCTTGGGCATCGAGGCCGGGCATTTCCTGATCTTATTTACACACCGGAAAATGTTTTATTGCACCCCATTTATGATGGGGGGAGGGGAGGGGAGTACCATTTTCAAGGTGAGAAATGTTATAAATTCAAATAAATAATAATATTATAGTAATTTAACACAATATCAAAAATTTGACATATACTGAAGAACAGTCAAATGAAATAAATTAAGTATTTCAATTAATGGGCATATTTGTTAAAAATCCGAGGACGCGTCAATTTTAAATTCTAAAGTGACATTCTATAACGTAAAAATTTCATCCTTAAATTCAACCCTCTTCGAGTGACAGTTGCAACCCCCAAATTATTAAATTGGAAATAGGGGCTTTCGGTACTTCATTTGAAAGGTCTTTTCATTCTCATTTCATATTCAAAAATGTTATTGCTTTAAAATTTATGGTAAAAATTAACATAAAAATAAATTCATTTGGTTAATGAAATTTTGCTAGGACAAACTAAAAAATGTAATAATTCCTTGTTCATGTAGAAAAAACAACAAACGAATCTAACTTGGCCGGGTTTTAAGACTGTATGAACAAAAACGAAGACATGGAAACTTACCAACAATCTTTATAGTTGGCATTGTTAGTTCTGTTGAAAACGCTGTAGCAACTTGCTATCTGATTGAGACAACTTTAAATTATTTGTCAGTGTTGCTTGAGTTTTGTTAACTGGAAACATGAATTATTTACCAGAAATGTTTAAAATAACACAATCAGAGGCCGAAGTCGCTTGCCTATTTTAAGAAAAATTTTCACGTACGTAGACATGTGCAGCAAATAAAAAAAGAATCTTTCAATGAACTGAGTAACTTTCTCAAAGTGGATGTAATGCTTGGGTTTAAAGAAAACCCACATAATTCGATTCGACAAGCAGCTTCATCATTGGATCGTATCCCTATAAATTCCAACTGAGGAAATGATTTTGTTAAAAGAATGTATTTTTGTGAATAAATAATTCAAAAATTAGATAATAATGTTATCCAACTAGAAAATGTTTAGTTTTCTAGTGATGTGTTACTGAAACCTGTCACTGCTGGTGTAATAAAAATCCTCACTGGATGAAAAAATTACATACACACCGATTTTAAGAGGTTAACATTTGGGCAGGAATAATTGAACACCATCTGTTTGGTCCCTTTTTTTATTAATGAAACTTTGAACGGAGATAATTATTTAGTACTACTCCAAAAAATAATGACTTGCCCACTTTGACAAACTTATACTCTGCTCAAACACACCTGTAAATTGCAGTTAATGTGATATGGTTTCAACCCAATGGAGCACCATTACATTACCAAATCAATATTCGGCGGTACCTCGATTTAGCATTTGCAAATCGATGAATAAAAAGGCGAAGATCGTTAGAATAGCCAACACGATCATCTGATCTAACGCCATAACACTTCTTCTTATGAGGGATATGTGAAAAGTATGGTATACAACGTTAAGCCACGCAATCTAGCAATTAGATAGGTCACTACTCAGATGTTGAGTAACGGTAGAAGACTTTTTTATTTACGATCAGGATGCTGCCAAAACGTTCAAGGCATGCAATTTAAACATCTTTTACATTAATACTGATTTACTTTTTTTACATTATCAAGAACATAACATTATTGATTATTAAATTGTTAATTTGTTATAACAAATATCATTAATTAGATGAATTTATTTTTATCACGAATTAAAAAAAAAATTGAATTAATGACCATTTGAATGGAAAGACCATTCAAATGAAGTTCCTATTTCCTATTTGAAAATTTCAGGATTGCAACACTGTCACTTAAAAAGGATTGAACTTATAAATAAAATTTTTCGTTAAAGAATGTCGTTTTATTAAAATCTAAAATCGACGTTTTGTAACATATTTAATAAATGTGCACAATAAGTAAAATACCAAATTTATTCTATTTTGTTGTTTCACACTGTATAAATGCCACGTAGGAAAAACCTACAAGTCCGGCTCAAGAAGACTTTATTTATGTTTTGCGTTTCTGAAACTTTTTTGATTTTGTATCTTTTTTCCATTTTTTTTACAAATTACTGATGGAAATTTTATACGAATGTCAGAAAGTAATCATGTTATTTGTGACTAAAAAAAAAGGTATTGAAGGTAAAAGAAACAAAAATTGTTTTAACGCCCCAGGGCACCTATACTGTTAAATCCAGTTTTGCCTAGTAGATTGGATAAACGTTATTGAAATTTTATCTAAATCGAGTTAATTCCAGCGCTAATACAAGGGTTGTCCCAAAAATACGAGCTTGTGGCTTGTTTTACTTACAGCTAAAGGTTTCGGCTGAATTCAGTATCCCTTCTTTTTTTTCCTAAATACCGACAAGAAATTATAAAATCACAGTTTGTCTTTTTTATTGCCGCATGTCCAGATTCAGATGAAATAAATGAATGAACGTAATAATGGTTCTAATATTATATTAATAGATTCGGGTGTTTATTTTTAGGGATTGATTTAAACTTTTACTACAGAAGGCATTGCTGCCAAACCCGAAATTAATAGTCAGTTTAAAAATTGATAAATTGATAAATCAATGTTTCAATCTATTAATCAAACCCTAAGAATTCTATGAATTCCGTAAAACGTCTGGTATTCAGTCAGCTCGCTGTTAGACAACGCTCTAAAGCAGTTGTCAAGATGGACAGCGAAACATTAGCATCTCACAAACAATTCACGTAAGAGAAATCCAAAAGTAATAAATTCTGAAATATTCATATTCTAACAACCATTTAAATGCATTCAAACTTTTACACCGTTATTCTCCAATTGAGCCGTTATTTTTCAAAGTGGAATAAGTCCACCTTTGGAAAAAATAAGTCAATGGTAATTTTAGTATGATATTGACATACTCTTACGGAAATAAGGGTTGAGTGATATCTTGTTTTGAAAAGCATTAAATCCTCACCTAATTGATTAACTTTTGCGAATATTTTCAAATTCATTCTCGCGCAAACTTTAAAATATCTCGATATATGAGAAAATGAACTTATACCACTTTCAAAATTAACAGCTCAATTGTGAATTCCATTTTGAAGCATGTATCGACTTTGAAGACATCTTTTTTCTAGTTTTTAGTTAGTTACTAGAGATCCATGCTTAACAAAAATTGATGTACGTTAGCATCTTGAAAATTAATGGTGGAATTCTTCTAAGATATGTGCATTTCTTAAAACTACTAATATTTTATACAATAATAATATGACTATTTAACACTATTGTTTATTCTCTTTTTATTAAAGAATTTAAGAGCAGATAAAAAACGATGAAAATTGGGTAATGCTAATGTTAAACAGCACAAAATGCTAAATTGTCCATGACATTTAGTACATATGTAGGGTGACCAATATTCATAACATTTTTGAAATTAAATTCTTCAATTGAATTTACATTACATGTTTTATCATATAACTTTTCATATGGGTTATCATAATGATGAATTTACTTGTTCACACTATACAAAAAGTCATATGAAATACTATTTGTCATTAGTGTAAACGTGAAACCATTAAATCGTCATGACTGACTTATAATATGAGAAATTTTATGATAAATCATAGAAGTTATATGACAAAATACAAACTGGAAACTCGACTTTAGAAGGAATTTTTAACAATATAAAGGTTGGTAATGAAATGAAGTGATTTGTAAAGTGCAGTGATTTAAGTTTTGCACAGGGTTTACGTACTTCGTCGGCACATTCATTGAAATCAGGGACGAACCTTGATCACCGGGTTCCGAGAATACATTAATAAACATTTGAATAATTAACAACTTTATAATAAACTATTCATTTCGTAGCATCAAATACTTTTGAAAATAATGAGATACCACAAACAGTCAAAATTTACAAAATCCAATGTTTAATAGAAACTGGAGGATGCTTTAATATCGATTTTTAAACTAGAAGAAACCAACTGTAAAGTTTAACATTGACGTTTCTAGGAGCAACAATAGTTGACGTTGAAAAGTTCTCGATTTATGATAATTATGTATTTATTTCAGTCATATAACCGTATTCTTATTGGTCCAAATCGTTGGTTTCTCGTTCAGTTTTTCCATTTCATAAAGTTAATATCCCTTAGGTGGTTCTAGGTGAATTTACCGTTGAGATTTGCAACGAGAAGCCCCTCCCGTTCAATCCGTTAATAAAGCGCTGACAGCGAATCCATCATAATTTTCTATGGCTTTTAGTGGGGACCGCTTTCGGCATTAGAATGCCCCCCGAAAACAATGAACCCCCTAATTGACATAACATTAATTAACAACGACGATTTCGCACGGTGATTAATCGAGACCGCGCCCATTAGCGTCAGGACCATACGCGATTCCGTTTAGAAAAATAATAATTATAATTTTTCAAATATTAAATCAGTTGATAGAGGTACTTTCCAACAAATTAGTTTCCAAATGCGATATTCCTTCTCATTTCAAGTAAGTATTAATTAATGGAACTTCTAAAGTTTTGGTTTCTTTAATGTTTCTTTTAATTAATATCGAGTCAAGCAAAAGGGCTTTAATCGAAGAAAGAAGCCTCATTTAAAACGGTAATGTTGGAAACGAGACAAACACATAAAATAAACAAACTGTCTATGTGGTTTTCAATTTATTTTTCACATTTTTGCATGCATTAAATTAACAAGAATCTACATAATTTTGAAAATAAATTGTTGAAACACTTGTCAACAAAGTTGCGCACATTCCCTTCGATTGGATTGGTCGTCAATCTTTTTGTCGGCCAATGGGAACGAAGCCGGCGTCCGGATGCTACATAGGACGTCGCGAAATTTAGACGCCAGTTCGCGTCGCGCTCTCACTAAAAGACGCCGATTTCAACGATCAGGCTTTAGCCGGTTTTGCACGTGACAGAGTTTTTTAAACGAAAATTTCATGAATCAATTAAGCTTCAAAGAATCGTGACATTTGTTGCTTTTTTCTTTCCATTTTAGACATGAGTTCTGTGTTCTCTATAGTTTTATTAATTTTCTTTAATTTGTTTTTCTATGGTAAGTTTCATTGAAATACTAGGTTCATGAATAAATAATTTTCTTTTATCCATAATAGATGTCTTGTATCATGTTGATGGGAAAAAATTTCGTTTAAATGAATGCCTTTCGCTCGTTTTCTTCATATCATAATAATATTATTATTTCATGTTGTGCATACAACTTTTTAAGAAAATGTACCTGAAGTAATGATATTCATAAGGGAAATTAACATATTAGGTAAAATGTAGTGCAAAAAGCTTTCCGCATAAATCGAGTGCCCGGAATATCGGAATTTTAAATTATTTAAAAGTTTAAAATTCGAAATAATTTATTTTGTTTTTCCACTTAATCATGCTCATTTTGGAGCTCGAGCTTATTATTCAATATTCCATAAAGCCCAAATAATAATTTGTTAAATGTGAACAATTCAATACTTAACCATTTTTTTTCGAGGTACCTCATGCTTTATTCATACTTACATAATTTATAATTTTCCGAATGATGCTTGTGGGTATTCCACAGTGGTAGACAACAACTATCTTAATTGTACCGAAAAGTTTAGATTAACTACCGGCTTGTTTGTCCAAAGTTTAATTTTGTTTCGTCTCCTGTGAACCTGGAGTTAGACACGTGTAACATTTTACATTAGCAATAATATGCATGGCAGATATGTGATATAATCGTTTTGACACATGGGAATTGAAGTTTTCGTTTCTTAATTTTGTAAAATAGATATTTCCTTTTTTCTTTCGAAAAATCGACATTGAACAATAAAATTTTTATAAGTAATTTAGCAGCAAGTGCAAAAGACACTTAAACCCCAAGAAGATATCAAAAACGTTAAGTTAATTTGACAGATTTACTGTTATATCTTGGAACATCAATTCTTCTTCGAGAAATAAAAAGGGCGCCGTTAAATTCCTCAAGATATAAAACGGGCTCTCGATCGTAAAATTGGCCAATCAAAACTGAGCGTGAGGAATTTTTCTCGTAACTCTAGATTGTTGTTTTTTTTTCTCATTGATTTTCGTAAACGCGACAAATGTTAACAGACACTCAAATTTCTGGAAAATGTAATAATATTTATGTAATTTAGCAACAATTACAATTTAAATTCGATTTATTCAATGTCAATATTGTCTTTAACAGTTGAGTTTTATTATTTAAAGACAGATTAACGATTTTATTAGTTTTCTTTTAAAAGCTTCTTTTTGGAAAATGATTGATAAATTGCTCGTCAAAAGCTGGAAGTATCATTAATAATAATCATAAATAAAAAAAAAATTCACCTGCAATGGTAAAGAATGGTTTAATAGAAAATATAAAGTAGTTTCAATAAGATTTTACATAAATTAAAACCATATCTGTACAAAAATTGATACAAGTGATCTCAACATTTGATTAATTTTTCAAGAATCTTTGTAGGTTTATTCAGATATGAAGATCGTTCGTCCATGTCTGACCACAATTTTAAATATGGAATTGCAGAAATCTCTCTAGCGAATGAAGTAGCTTCTCCATTCACCTAACTAAAATTCAATTGAGTTTTTAAAGGATGTTCAAAGATGTTTTCATATTACAAATTACCAAGAAGAGATCAATAGAGTAAGAACTGATAGGCAAGTTCAAGTTAAATTATTTTTACTCATTGTTACCACTGGAATCTCTAATAGACTTAATAATTATTTCGCTATCTTTTCTTGCACCTTTTTCTTCATCTTAACTCTGAATGTGACTAAAGCAGTTTATGATTTATATATAATATAATATATATTTCATTTATAGTAAAAAATGCTTCTAATTATTTACAATTGATATATTAATCTATGCCAACAAGCTATTTTGCGATGTTAAATGGACTTTAATATAAGTACCAAAATGGAAAAAAAGGTACTCTCAAGTCAAATAAACATCAGACCTGTTCAGAAACTTTATTGCCTAAGGTTAGGAAAAGTGACCTTAGTATCTGATCTTTGTTCCCTTGTGTTATCATTGTTTTCTGATCTTTCCTCACTTGTTTTCTTAGAACGTATTTTATGTTTTTCAATTTTTGAAACAGTTCATGACCTTGTTATGCACAGAATGATTAGGATTGCGGACATAGATGATTTATTTGATGTTATCGAGTCATAAATATTTAATTTTCAATTTAAAATATATAGAATGTTCCTTAATGATCTGACAATACTATAGGAGTGTAAATTGTTTTGTTTTCGAAAGAGGGAAGGAAATATTTTTATAAATAGTCTAATTCTTAAGAGTTCAACTAGATGAATCTTGAAAATTAAAATTCTAATTGAAAAATACATAGGGTTTTTCATTTATCATGCATGTGCGATTTTCTCGTATATCAACTTGTCAGGTAAAATTTGTTCAATGGGAGAGGGCGCTTCTGTTGTACTGGAAATGTTTTTAAAAAAATGTTTTCTTAAAGGCCATTACAAGGTTCTTTCAATTTTTTTCAGTGACACCCTTAAATTTTCTGGTTAAAATCGATTCACCGCAAAGAACGAAAACACAGGAACCACTTTTTTTTGAGATCTTTTTTAAGAATTAGAAGCAGTTTTTCTTAAGAAATATTCCAAATCAAAAAATGCCAAAAAAAAAACAAAAAAGTTTTCTAATCAAGTAAATGTTTGAAATGTCATTCATCAAATTCAATGCACTTTGAATACTTCTTTTAAATATATCAGGGGTTTCAGAAAATATTTCATAAGTAAGTTTCCGACAAGCTCATCTAATTCGTTTTTTCATATTTTATTATCATGGATATGTTTATGAATTCTATCTTCCAAATATCAGCGCAGAAAATGTATAGAGAAATCAAATCTGGCAATTTTACTGTCCAGTTAACAGTTCCAAGACGTATAATCCAACATTCCGGATAATCGGGTTCTAAAATTTATCGAGAATTTCTGGAAAAATTAACTAAGCTTTTCGTTCTGAAACCTTATTGTTTGATGAAAATTCAAATTTAATTCTTCAAACAAGAGAGATAAATATGCTTATGTTTAAAAAGACCTAATATTTTTTCCTATTCAAGATCCCATCAATGAAATATTTTTCGATCAGTTTTGTTTCTGTGATTCCGCACTAAACATTCAGAGGCTACAGAGGCTGATGCCTAACTCGGTCAATCCATCTCGGATTGTCTAAGAACTAGTCATTCCAGTTAACTAGACCCTGATTTGTGATGGTTGATTCATCTGAAAACAAAATTACATAAAAAAATTTGGGTTGTTGACTACTTTTTTCTGAACCCATTGGTAAAATAAAATTCCATTCTCAAAATTTTCTCCGTGAAGTTTTTTGATGTACACAGTACACAGTCACAAAGATGAAATTTATGACGATGCAAAATTCAAAAAAACATTACTTTGTAAAATTTCTGAAATGGTTGAAATTTCTCCATTGCTAATATTCGAATCGTAAGCAACAACAGCTTGAACGTTGATTACATTGTCGTTATTAGTTGCCGTATTTCTCTTTTTTGGTTTTCCATCAACAATCCCAGTTTCTTGATAATTTAGGCCACAACTCTTTACAAAGTAAACCTTAATGGAATCACATTTGTCGGAAAATATTTACTGTATATTTTAAATTGTTGTACAAATATTGCAACCACATTACCATAAATTAGGATCATTTAAAATTCTTCTTCAATTGAAAACTTTATCTATTTTTATTGGAACATTTTTTAATCCAAAACAATCATAAAGCAGGCAACATCTGAGTTGACAGGATATATTTCACTTTTTCCTATTCACTTATCAATAAAGTTTGTTGTTAGGTATTGTTTTTAACCATTTCTTTTTATGTGATTATTTGAAGAAGAGTTTATAAACATATCCCAAATAGATCAGAACATATGAAAGAATGAATTAGGCGAATTTTTCGGGAAATTATTTATCATTCAAACATGCATCAAACATTCAGATGTTCATAATACGTGTAAAAAATGTATTCAAAAGTGTATTGAAATGGATGGACGACATTTCAAATATTTACTCAATTAGAAACCTTTTTTTTGCATTAATTTGATTTGCAATATTTCTTAAGAAAAACTTATTTCTAAAAAAAGGTCTCAAAAAAACTTCTTGTTGCTAGTGTATTTTAGTTCTTTTTCAAATGAATCGATTTTGGCTAAAAGTAAATAGTAGTGCCATTGAAAAAATTGAAGGAACCTTAAAATGATCTTAAAGAAAATATTTTTTTAAAAAACATTTTTGGTTCAGTAGAAACACCCACACACCACACACAAAGTTTATCTAGGTTTTTTGTTTAAATCATTAGTTTACGAGAAAATTGGTACGTATAATAAATGAAACACCCTGTATATATAATACATTGAAATCAAAGATAATGGTTCTTTAAGGTTTTATAGTACTTTTATATCGTATCTCATTTTGTTGGCAAATAAAAACTTTCTTCGAAAATAAAACAACTTAACAATTATTTAATAATGTCGAATTTAAATAATAAAATAAGCTATTTTATATCAAAGGACACCTTGTATATATATTTTGGGACCCTTTTATTCATTGCCATAGCTGGCCAGTTTCACATTGATGTAATAGATTCAGTTAATTTAACTCAAAACAAACACGGTTTCCTAGACAAACTTTTCAATTGCAATTAAATTAGAATCGTTGTTTGCTACTGTAGTATACTACAATAATACATGTACAATTTCAAAATTAGCTTTTGTATGTGTATCAGTGAAATTTAGGAGATAGAAAATGCACTCTTGAACTAAAAAACTCAATTTTTTGTTGTTCATTGATTTTGATAATTTTTTTATCAATTTCTAGGCGCCTCCATGTTTGTCATTACCTAATAGCGATTTACTAAAAAGTTCTAATGAATTTGCTGTTATACAGAGTAAAGCGATTGTGCTCTAAATTTCTGAACAGCCTGGGGGAGAATTTAACGGCACGATAATGTATCACTGTATGCATTTTTTGAAGTCCCATTTTTTCACATTTCTCTTTTTAATTCATACCAATGTCACAATTCTGAAATAAAAAGGACAAATATTTAGAGAAAACTGTGCAATTTGCACGAAAAAAATTTCAATAAATGAACCTTTGCATTTTGTGGCGTACTAACGTCAATCAAGGGGCAGTGGAGTTTTATTCAGCATTTAAAAACTTTATTAATATGCGACTAGAATCTGTCACATGTGTTGCATTGAAAGATAATGGCAATGCTATACGTTACATTTTTGATGTCTTAGGCAAAGTGAGACTGACAAAACAAGATGCAATCAGTCATTTTCGTCAGAACGGAGAGTATGTGCAACGTCCGGGACCCGGCAGACTATGAGTTACAAGCCAAAGAGATGATCATTTTGTTGCTTTACGAAACCACAAAATAATATCAAATTTTATGTTGACTTGAAAATATACATAGCACAAAAGTTTCCGAACGAACTGTTTGATGCAGATTACGTGAGCAGAACTTAATAGCAAGAAGCTGTTTGTGTAGCTTTACTTAATATCCATCGTGTTCAACAATTATATTTTAGTTGTGAACGTGGAAGAGTAGGGATATTTGTTATTCACAAACGAATCGCGTTTTTGTTTACCTTCACCGAACGGACGAGAGCGCGTTCAATGAAGACAAGAATGATTTTCTGAGTACTGATTTTCTCCAATAACACCTTTTAAATGCGACAGTTTCATGGTGCGGGTTGGAATTTCAATACAATCCGTACAAATCTCGTTTCTAATCGAAAATAGCGCTTTGACTGCTAACCGTTATATCTAGCCAAGTTTAGCGGACTACGTGATTCCTTTCGCTCCATTTATTGGTTTAAACTTTTATTTAATGGGCCATAATACTCGGCTTCATATTCTAATAGTTATTAGTGATTACCTGGACGATATGGACATTCAACGACTAAACGTGATCGTAGTTCTGATCTAAACCTGATCGAACATATTCAAGGTATATTAAAGAGGTTTATTTTCTGATTGTCGCAACCAACAATGAGAAACTATTCCAGACCTTCGAGTGGCACTTTTGGAAGACTGGTAAAACATTCCTAAAAGGATAATTGCCAGTTGTATTCAAAGCCTACCACATCGCATGACAGCTTGAAGAGAAACTACACGATATTAGAGTTTGTTTATTTGTTTCAGTTGTTTAAAAAGCTTGTTGTTTCTAATGCTTTTTTGTGCCTGTACATTGCTCAGTTTTCTTTAAAAATTTATATTTTCTTTTAAAATTGAGTTATTGATATGAATCAAGAAGAGAAATGTTGAGAAAATATAAGGCTTCAAAAATATATATCGTAATACATTCACATGTTAGTAAATTGTTCCACACGATGGTCAGAAATTTAGAGCATAATGCAATTATTGGTTCTTCCCAGTATAACAGTAATAATTTTTTGTTAAATTGTCGTTAGGTCACTATTAAGATAAAGGTGTTAAAAACTTGACATAAAAATAAACAAAATCGATGCAAAATTGAAAAAAATATTTAAAATTGAATTTCAACATTATTTTAAATATCTCGTACTTTTTTGTTCTGGAATGTACTTATGTATAAAATAAAACTGACCCAGAGTTATACATATTCTATTTTGAGTTATCTCGACGAAAATTAAATGTCCTTCACACTTGGCGCCCGAATTGTTATAAAATTTCGTACCCTTATCGCAATAAATCCCCAATAAAACCTACCCCGGTTTCAATTTAAAGAAAGAATAAAAAAAGAGACGAAAGAGTGTAGCAAAAACGAAACAATTTCTGTTTTAAGACAAAATGAAATATCGCTTTTGAAAAATTAACAAAGCATCAGCACCGACCGCGTACAACGACCATGATGATGATAATGATGATGTCTTTTTCAAGAGATCAGCGATTCAGGAAACCGAGCTTTGCACCAGCTTTCATTATTTCGACTCGAAATTAAATCGTAATCGTAATTTGATAAATCTTGATCCCGCTGTGAAGTGTAAAAACCCGCTCGGTTCGAAAGGCGGACTTTAATCTGAACTGTCTTGTTTTCTACTGGAATAAAAAAACTGAATGTTATCAAATTTGAGGAATATTTTCATATATTTTACGTATATTGAACTGGGCACTTGAAATGGTTCGCTATAATTTCATTTGTATAAAAGCAAATATAGAAATTATTATGAAAAATCATGATAATCAAAAATGGAAATAGGAAAACACAAAATGTAATGAAACTATTGACAGATTTAAATATTTAAATATCTATATATTCTAAAATTCAACAGGCTAGTGTAGTTAGTCATAAGAGATAATTAGATAAAAGGTGCTATTGTACTTTTGGTGTGCAAAGTCTGGACAACTTTTCAAAATAGGAATTTTTGGATTTTAGAGAATAAATGAAAGGTGAATATGTAAAAGAATAAGTGAAAAGGGCAACACGGAGTAGGGAAAAGGGCGTGAGAAAATGGTGTAGGTACACAAAACAAAAAAAAAGAGGAGGAATGAAACAAGATATTAAAACAGCAAAAAGATTGCAAAACGAACCATGGGCCAAAAGAAACACCCTGGAATTATTTTATACGTCCAAAGTTACAAACTAAATAAAAAATGTTGTGTTTAATTTATTTTCAAATGTTCTATACAAAGTTGTTTAATTAAGTAAAGAGGAATTTAAAAACACCGTTCCACTTTTCTGTGTTGAAATTTTTAACTTTTCGAGTGGTATTAGCCATGTATAATATCAATTAACTTATTTAAAAGAAATCTGTTACATTCTACTAATTAACCGGACGGTATTCGTTCATGTTCGCGCGCAAATTGACCAAAGTTTCTTGTAAAACCATTATTCACTCGACTTATCAACGTGGCTGGATCGGTTTGAGCCTCCCCCCAAAGGCCAGAACAACGCAACAATGCCTCGGCTAACTGAAACAGCAATTAAACATACACCGAGATATCCGCCTTCCCAACGCTATACGTTTGTTCAGGAAGAGAATGAGAAGTATATCGTGTCAGTGATCGCATTTAAACTGATAATATACACATTAACTTTTGGCGAACACGAAACGAGAGATTTTCAAACCGGTGAAATTAACTTTTTCGATTAACGATTTAAGATAATCCTTTTTTTACGTATGACCTGGTCGGCAAAACATAAATAGTGTTAAATTTAAGTCGGTTTAAATTAAAAAAGCCTCTGTGACTGTACATGTCTATAAGAAAAATTTACATTGGTAAAGTCGTGTACGGACATGCAATAGGACATCGCAACGTAACACTAACATATTCAACATATTCGCGTTCAACGTTGTTGCGCGATGAAGTTGCAATGAATGAACAGAAATTTAAGTAGTATATGTCCTTAGACATCATGTAAGACTGACGTCAAAATGTTACTTGTAGACTAGGCTTTATGCCATTCAATGGTGCAATCCATACTTATCATGATTTTTTGAGATCTGTATGTATTGTAAGAGTACTTTTACTTTTTTTGAAGTTTCTTTCATGACGTGGTGCGACATATTTTCGGTATATCTCTCTCTGTTTGTCTTTTTAAGTTGTACCAAAGTCCTACAATAAAACACTATTGCTTAGATGCGAAGGCGTTGTTTCGTAGGAAAATAATTCAGAGAAGAAAGGCCGCCGTACATCAATGTAATAATGAGCACAGATTTCTTGCAAAATATCCCTTAATTATCTAATGTTCTCACATATAACCTTACGACACTTAAAACATTAAATCATGACCAAAAAAGAAATAAATGTAAGAATTACAGTACAATTGTTACAAATACTCCAACCCTGGTTGCACTATAATAACCGTTTGATATGTAATGTTTGTCGGTTTCTAAAAGAATAATGATTTTATGATTAGAAGTTTTTGGCCAGGTTCATGAGCGTTTACCCTACTGTTTATCGATTTTCATTTCCAGTAAATACGAGGTTAATGCCGAAACGGAAATTGTTTTCTGTGTTTTTCAATATTTTAATGTATTTTAAAAGGTTGATACAGCAATTTTAATTTTTCATAAATCATTTTTGTTATGGATATTGGGTGGTGTGTTCGATGAATTTATCGGATACAAGTCAATGTTAAGTAGACAATTTACTGAACGCATTTTCCTCAAACCGAACTGATTTAACGTTAAATTTTAATTCGATAAAATAATGCCCGTTAAACAATAAATATCGAGGGCGGAATTCGAAATTGCAAATTAAATATATCCCAAACTAAAACATCCGTAACGTTAAATAAAATCAATTTCCACACCTTTCATTGGTGAAATCGAAATTCGTTTCGAAATAATTTCGAAAATTTCAACTGGAACTCGAATTAATCATGACACTTTTCAAAAGTGAAATTTAAATGATTAAATCGGGCAACGCGTACTAGAAGGTGAAGTAAACGAGGACAGACAACGGGGTGAGGGTAAAAGATAAGAGTAACGATAACGGAGGGTTTGGGAAAATGGTCTGCCGGACCGCAACCAGCTGAGGCAACAACAAGAGTAGCAGATTACGAACGAACGAGTCTTTCTTCTCTTATTGTTTCTTCGAAGAATGGTTCCGCAATTATTTCCCCTGAATTCCATTGGAGCTCACGTCATTTCGTGTGTCAAACCGAGGAGGTTGTGAGAAAAAAAACTAAAACGAACAACGGAAAATCATCAACGCGCGTAAACGAGTATCAAGAGTTGAAATTATACGCTTTTAAAGGAACTTAATTAAAATAAACGGCCATTTCCAGAAGCAGATCCAGGCGCAACAACCGGGTGTATAAAAGATGCTGAGGTAGAAATTAATTTAATAAATTTCAGACACCTATAGTTACATAATGGGGGGAAAAAAGCTTACTTTGTAATTAGAAGAAATTACGGTTCTCATTTTTCTCGCTTTCAAACAGTTTCTTTGGAAATTTTCTTAATACACTGCTCAACAAGATAATTGGTTAGTTAATAGATAATTTTATTGATGATAATAATACGTCCTGTTTATCTAATATGTTCAGGAACTTTGATCCTAAAATTTTCTTATGTGAAGTTTCTTGCTCTCCAACAATGCAACTGCTCATTCTGTTGAACATACTCGGGATTTTCATTAAAGGTCAGGAGTCGAATTGGTGGGTCACCTAGTTTACAGTTCAAACTTGGTTTCCAGTCATCCAGAGAGAAGAATAACTTTTTGTGGTTGAATGTTTCCTATTCTAGAAGTCACTACAGTCGAACTGAAAGACATTCTAATGTATTCAATTTTTTTCCTTTCATTCAGAAAAATTTTAATATTACCCTCGTAATACTATTTTATTTTTGATTGAGCAGTATATTGTAATCGTGTATGTTTCGTGCTTTCAACCCAGTATTGGTATTTTTTCTTTGTAAATAAAAAAATACTATTATTATCTTGTTCCTTTAAATAAACAATTGTTCAAATATTAACAATACGTAAGTACTAAGTATGTAATTTCATTGAAAATACAATTTGTACACATCAATATGAACCCCTGACTATAGTAAAAGACCCTTTTTATTAAAAGTATAAACAAATAGGTTTTTTTATTATTTTTTTGTCACTAATTTGTTCAAAAAAGATTTAATTCGTTAGATACGAGTATACGAGGACATATTGATATATTCTTAGCCTCCTCTGGAAACAATAAAAGTTAATCTTTGCCATGAATAAACTTTTTGATTTGGGGTTCGAATTTGTGGATCACACCCTTTATTTACCTGATTTAGGTCCTTCGGATTATTAATTATCTCTTTCCTAAACCGTAAGTAAATTTTAACGGGTTAAATATTTTCTTTCCACGAGTACGTGATTGGGACTGTGGGACGGTGGTTTACACATCAAGAGAACACGTTTTTTTTTGTGGTTTCACATTCATTGCGGGGTCGCCGTATAAAGTACGTTAAATAGAGGAGTTTCAGATCCAAAAACAAACATATTTCAAATCCCATTCCAAAGTATTACAGGTGTTGATTATTACACGTTAGTTTATAGAATCATTTATTATTTTATTTGTACAGTTGAAAATGGCTCACATGAAAATTGATGACCAAGAAAAAAGGCCATTCCGCTTTCAAATGGGTATTTGCTACTCAACAATTTGTTTGTGTGTGTGTGAATTTGTAATAGGTATATCTGCGATTTATTAGGCAGGCGGCACAGGCAGCCAATACCTGTTCTATAGGATTCTATCGTAACACCTCTAGCGTTAACTTAATGGAAGATTATGGAGTATAATAAAATATGTTCCGACTGAAAGTTTCATTTTTTCTGGAATAAGTTAAGAATTTGGTTTTAGATTTGGGCAATTTTTGGCTTTTTAAAATAAATAATCCTGATTCAATGCAGTTATTCATTCTTAAGGTATCATCAATTAATGTCACTTTCAGTTAAATATATGTTTATACATTGGCATATATCAAGATATTAGTGGGTGATTAATAAAATATGACCATCATTAGATGAAAATCTGCTCGCCTTTTCTAAAAGCAAACCCTAAATAATAACAAGAGTCCTCGCTCTATAATTTACTTTCAATTACTGTTAATTTGATTTTAATAGAACCCCGTATCCTTGGATATTCAAACGTTTGCTTGTTTAAGCATAAATAATATAACAGACGAGAGTAAATAAAATGATTTTCCAGTTTACCATCCAGTTTCTCTGTAAATATTAATATTTACCAGTATTTTTCCTAATTCTAGAGGGTTCGTGAACTTGCAAGGAAAGCTAATTATTAAAGCTAGAACTTACTATAAGAGAAACATTACTTATCATAAAGTTTATTGGCGCAGTCGTGTTGGGTTGATGGAAATTGTGACGACCCTTTTCACTTTTCGACTTTGCCTTCATATACATACACATATACATACACACATTCACAAAACGTAAACAGTAAT
Source organism: Hypothenemus hampei (assembly GCA_013372445.1). NCBI lineage: Eukaryota > Metazoa > Arthropoda > Insecta > Coleoptera > Curculionidae > Hypothenemus > Hypothenemus hampei. The sequence continues at coordinate 1,141,183 of JABRWK010000013.1, read as the reverse complement.
TTATTAAATTTTGACGCATTCAGATGTAAATTGATATTTTATAAGGGATCTAGGACTAATTTAAATACGAATAAAATTCGATTTATAACTTGTTATGTTGTGTTTATACTAGTAAAAACATAGGCCGAGTTATCAGTATTATTTCGAGGATAACATGGATACAAGTCGTTTAAAACTTGCATTTTCCGTGTTTTCCACCCATTACGAACGTGTAAGCTTCGCCTAAAAATATTTAAACTCTTCAGATATATATATTTTACCTTAGAGGCTTATTTATGCGCATAAATTAGCTTTCACCAAAAGGTCGTTAAGAAGTTTCCTTTGAAATTTACTAAAATATATTGCTTTAAGTTTTGGTATACCATAAAAAAATACTTACAGTACTGACCAAAAGTAGTAAGTTTTTTGCGAAGCAATTTTTTTAAAATGCACATTGTTGCTGAAATGGCTTTATCCACGTTACCATAGAACAATGTCCAATGAAAATAGGAAGAAATATATCATAAGTGTTGGTACTACGTTTACATTCGAGGCAAGCACCGTAAGTTTTTAGATTGGCTCTGTTTTAGATGAAATAAAAATTAAACAATTGAGTTACTTTTCAATATAAGTAGTTTCCCAATAGGTGATTCGATATAATTTTACGTCTAGAGACTATCAGTTTAGTACTATTCGAACAGATGTCGGAAGTTTTGTCTACAAAATATACAAAAACCGCTGCTTGCACCTCTACATCGTTTCGATTTTTAATTTAAATCATTTTTGAAAGTTAGTCAGACCGAAAACTTTTTACGTTTACCTCGTACCTCAATCAAGCTAGAGAACATATGAACGGTACACAGAATAAATAACCTAAGTCAATTTTTGCCAACATTATTTTATTGACGCCATCTGAGAGAATAAAAAATATTCGTTAAATAAAAATATTTTTTTCTAATGCTGGTTGTGAAACGTAAATAAATCAGTCATCTAAGCGGAAAATGCTAAATTTTCTTTTTTTGTTATAGGTAAAACTATAGATGAAGTTGTCAATATTTAAAATGATTTTTCCAAAATTTTAAAATTTTGACTTAGCCTATTTATTCCGTGTACACATTATATGTAAACACTGAACAGTTATTTCATGAAGATCCTGTACATTATAATTTAGTTCTAGCCCCTTCGTTTTTAATATTCACTATTCCTTTAAGATGATGGCTGGCTGTATCGATTTACTTTTATTACTACATGTATGAAGTTTAAAAACCAAGTTTAAGTTTAATTAAGAGTTTGTCGTGTGCCAAGTCTTTTTGAAATTGTGAAGAGAAGCAAGGGCCCCTGCATGAGGAACGGGCAAAAGGGGGCGGAAAACGGGTGGTTAGGATTAATTCCTTCATAAAAAAGTAATTTTTCAAATATGCTCCGACTTTTAATTAAGTAAAGAGACGTTTTCAGCGAAATTTTTATATCAAGCGCGCCGATGATTAATGGAAATTGGATTCGGCTTCATTTTTAAAACTATTATTATTAAATGCGCGCGAAAAGAACGGAATCAACCAACAGTGTCGCACGCATCGATTTTTCTGTTCAAATTAACTTGAGTGTTGAATGTAAAAATAGCCATTGTTAATAATTTATATCAGCAATTGTTCTTGAAGACAATAAGGTAAGAAATGTAAGTAGTTTTCTGGTACCTACTCCGATAAGGTCGGGTAACTGTAAATAAATCGAAAACAAAGAATATCTACCCAATATCAAGAACAAACGTTCGTTTTGTGTGTTGAAAATTTATTAGGTTACTTTGCAAAGTTGATAATAAACTACGGTCGCTATATAAGACTACAATTTCAGCAATGTTTCAGCCATTATCTCACTTCTTTAGTTCGCCGTATATATGCTTAATTTAACAACGGCTCTATTTTATCCGATTAGCTTCGTGCGGCGAATTTTAAACAAAAACCCCCATTCCGCATCACGCCAATTTCAAGAAATAAACAGTNTGATTCGAATTACCTTAATTAGCTTTGAAAACAATATTGTCAAAATATGTAGGTACTGTTGTCAGTGTTGTCATTTATGTTACCATATTTATTCAACCATTAATTCTGTAATCATTCACTCAACATGAAGTACAAATAAAAATATAAAGGTGTTAGCAGAAAATGGGGGTCACATTAAATATTTAAATTAATTGTGTTTTATTTTTATTTTCTTTTATTTCTATTTTTGAAAGTATTAATTTCTTTAATAAGTTGATTCATTTTGTCGCATTTCATCCTGTAGTTTTTGACTGAATATAAATTAAACAAATACCTAATTTTTGTTCAAAATTTGTTGAATTTTTTATGAATAGAAAAGAAAACGAAATTACAAATGCAATTGACATTAACACAATTAAGACATAAATAATTGCCAGTGATAATATTAGTCTATATATATACTTCGACTAGAATTATTTATTTTCAAATCTAACATAATTCGAATTACTGTTTGTGAAAATGAAAAACTTGCTACATAGTTACGAGAAAAACGTGAAAAATAAAAAAATCTGCTACAGAAAACGATTCAAAATTAAATTAAAAATAAAGATATGTATATTATAAAATTTAATTCCGCATAATTGATCAGTAACAGAAACAGTAGCAATAACAGCAACAGTACCATCAACAATAAGAATTTCTCTGGCAAATTCTTCTGGTGAATTTTAGTAATATATGATATATTAGTGTTGGAAATTGTTAAAAACCAAATATTACTCGTTTTACTTTTCGTCCATAAATTAATTATGCCACCACGGTACATTGACATTGATGTTGTTACTGTTGCTGCTACTGCTACTATTCCTGTTACTAATCAATTGTGCAGCAGCTTTTAGGATGTTCTGTTTGAAATAACTGGTTTTTTTGGTTTTAAAGATTTGAAATTATATTTTGGATACTCGGTATAATATTTATTAAAACTATTCCAGTCATCTTCATCTTTCATCTCTAGATAACAGCTCAACAAAATTTCATAAAGCTAGCTTTGAAAACAGCGAGGAATTTGTTATTTAAAAAAGCTGTGTTTCAACTGGAGTTTTGCAAAAAAATTAAATTTTTCGAAAACGATTAGGTTTAGATATAGAGACATCTAATAAGTATTTAATCAGTTTAATGCGTAATTTTTAAAAAGAAATAAATATAAAATAGAATAGAAATAAAAAAATATAAATAAACAAGATACTTTTTCCAAATAATTTTTTAGCTAAATCGTCATATTTTGACCCAAATAATCTTAGGATACAATGTTTAACATTCACTTTCGGGACACCCTCTACAATGGTGTTCCGTTCCATTTATAATAAATAATTACGGTGTATTTTTGGTATAACCGTTAGTGGTTCTATTTTCAAAATAATTTTAATCGATAGGGTATGTCAAAGTTAATATATTTTATGTGCTAATTTTCCCAATTTTTCTAAATATCATTTTTAATATACGAATATATGCCTATATACGTAGTATATCCTGTATATATTGTAAATCAATGTTTTCTAAATGTTTATTGCAATAAACTTCCGAGAAGATATTCATATGAGTATTCCTAGCCTGCTGTGGAATACATGTAGCTTTCGAATTGAAAATATTCTATTCCTTAGATAAGTTACGGTTTATACCTAATTTCTGCTTCCAAGGAAATTAAATTTCAGTTGCAGTACTTTCAAAAGTTACAAATGATTTCTTAGAATATGCTGCCGTGTTTACCATATACACATTGTATAATATTGTTAAATTGTACCAACATATGTATATCGATTCGTTGAAACCCCCGGTTGAAACTAATAGTTGTAAACGTTGAAAACGTATAATTGAAATCAAATATTCTGCTAAAACTGACGATGCAGCAGGGCTAAAACAATTTTTTAAACGAATTTCAAATCGGACACGGGCTCATTTTCGCCTCTGTGCGAAATAAAAACGTATTTCCGGAGAGCGATTCAGTCAATCGACAACTGATTTTCGGACCGTTCCGATAGAATTACTTAAAAAAACTAAATTATTTAGAACAAAACCCAACATGAATAATCCCAGGTGCATTTTATCGAATCCGCAATGTAGACAGGCTTTCTCTCTCTATATCTGTATGTGTGTCTATGTGTGTATGTGTGTGTATGTTTGTAGGTTTTTTTTTCAGTTAGGATATCCGCTTCAGTGCCGTTCCGTGTTTCCTGGAACTTTAAATACAATTTCCATAAAAGACAGCTTTTATTACGTTAGTATACGAGTAAGTGGGGTCCCGTTGGGGAAAGACACGGCAGAGAATTCTACTACTGCTAGCTGCTGCTGCTGCTGCTTTCAAGTCGAACGCTTCAAGTTTTATTTAAGTGTATAACTTTTCAATTTCCTCTTTCGCTTTTTCCCCACAACAATAACAGGCTTGTCACAGGAATAGCATCGTTTCCGAAAAATTTTACGAATTCAAAAACGACATTTAAATTAAAACTAAAAATCTATACTTAATATTTAATTGTGGCTTGGATATTCTCGAAACTGATACTATAGATGAGTATTAATTTTCTCAACAACCTTTAGTTTCAAGTTGCCATTTTCGATACTATTTTCGAGAAAAAAAACTCGATCCCTCTCTGGATGATTCTGCCAAGATGCATTGAATTTCCAGTCTCCAATCCAAGCTATATGAGCCATTTCAATGGAAATAATCAAGACATCATTACCATTAACGCTAACTAGTTGGTTTTATTTGAATTGCATAATAAAACAGGTCAACTTATTAGCATAAGGCAAAGCGAGTAATAATAATTTACGAACAAAGATTTCTTGTGCATTTGCCATTAGAGTGATTTTAAGGAGGGTTGTTTGACCCTTGTGGAGACGAAACGGCGCCGAGACCAACAAAAACTATACGGGCTGATTTTGATGGGGCGCCAGACTGACTGGCTTTAATACTGCTGCTGCTGCTCTTCCTGCAATCGTTACATCTTTATGTTGGCAAACATTCAGGGTCGGATTGATTTTAAAATTTCGTCAAGATGAAAGCGATTTAATTTGCTCCTGAACGTTAATTCAGTTAAATGAATCGTGAGATCACGTATCCTTGTTAGAATCGTATCAAATTAATGTCAGGCCTTTGTTGGGCTTTCATCAATGGATATTGTTCTCGAATTACCCCTTCTCAGTAGAATGGAAATGGACAGTTTTGTTAATCAGAATCCTTGAGTCTCAGCTCGTCAGTGAGCGGAAAGCCAAATACAAAACTTTCCGAATAAATATTTAGGTTTCCTTTCTCATTAAATAGGACGCAATAAAAGAATATAACCTTTTTTCGTCGGAACAAAGAGGAATCTCCCCGGGTCAGTCGAGACCAAATGAAAAAGAATTCAATTCGAGTGACTGTGCGATAACGGAATATCTATCTATTAGACATGGAGAGAGGAAGAGAGAGAGAGGGAGAGAGAGAGAGAGAGAGAGAGAGAGAAGAGAGAGAGAGAGAAGAGAGAGAGAGAGAAGAAGAAGNTTATTAATTATCTCTTTCCTAAACCGTAAGTAAATTTTAACGGGTTAAATATTTTCTTTCCACGAGTACGTGATTGGGACTGTGGGACGGTGGTTTACACATCAAGAGAACACGTTTTTTTTTGTGGTTTCACATTCATTGCGGGGTCGCCGTATAAAGTACGTTAAATAGAGGAGTTTCAGATCCAAAAACAAACATATTTCAAATCCCATTCCAAAGTATTACAGGTGTTGATTATTACACGTTAGTTTATAGAATCATTTATTATTTTATTTGTACAGTTGAAAATGGCTCACATGAAAATTGATGACCAAGAAAAAAGGCCATTCCGCTTTCAAATGGGTATTTGCTACTCAACAATTTGTTTGTGTGTGTGTGAATTTGTAATAGGTATATCTGCGATTTATTAGGCAGGCGGCACAGGCAGCCAATACCTGTTCTATAGGATTCTATCGTAACACCTCTAGCGTTAACTTAATGGAAGATTATGGAGTATAATAAAATATGTTCCGACTGAAAGTTTCATTTTTTCTGGAATAAGTTAAGAATTTGGTTTTAGATTTGGGCAATTTTTGGCTTTTTAAAATAAATAATCCTGATTCAATGCAGTTATTCATTCTTAAGGTATCATCAATTAATGTCACTTTCAGTTAAATATATGTTTATACATTGGCATATATCAAGATATTAGTGGGTGATTAATAAAATATGACCATCATTAGATGAAAATCTGCTCGCCTTTTCTAAAAGCAAACCCTAAATAATAACAAGAGTCCTCGCTCTATAATTTACTTTCAATTACTGTTAATTTGATTTTAATAGAACCCCGTATCCTTGGATATTCAAACGTTTGCTTGTTTAAGCATAAATAATATAACAGACGAGAGTAAATAAAATGATTTTCCAGTTTACCATCCAGTTTCTCTGTAAATATTAATATTTACCAGTATTTTTCCTAATTCTAGAGGGTTCGTGAACTTGCAAGGAAAGCTAATTATTAAAGCTAGAACTTACTATAAGAGAAACATTACTTATCATAAAGTTTATTGGCGCAGTCGTGTTGGGTTGATGGAAATTGTGACGACCCTTTTCACTTTTCGACTTTGCCTTCATATACATACACATATACATACACACATTCACAAAACGTAAACAGTAATTTATTAAATTTTGACGCATTCAGATGTAAATTGATATTTTATAAGGGATCTAGGACTAATTTAAATACGAATAAAATTCGATTTATAACTTGTTATGTTGTGTTTATACTAGTAAAAACATAGGCCGAGTTATCAGTATTATTTCGAGGATAACATGGATACAAGTCGTTTAAAACTTGCATTTTCCGTGTTTTCCACCCATTACGAACGTGTAAGCTTCGCCTAAAAATATTTAAACTCTTCAGATATATATATTTTACCTTAGAGGCTTATTTATGCGCATAAATTAGCTTTCACCAAAAGGTCGTTAAGAAGTTTCCTTTGAAATTTACTAAAATATATTGCTTTAAGTTTTGGTATACCATAAAAAATACTTACAGTACTGACCAAAAGTAGTAAGTTTTTTGCGAAGCAATTTTTTTAAAATGCACATTGTTGCTGAAATGGCTTTATCCACGTTACCATAGAACAATGTCCAATGAAAATAGGAAGAAATATATCATAAGTGTTGGTACTACGTTTACATTCGAGGCAAGCACCGTAAGTTTTTAGATTGGCTCTGTTTTAGATGAAATAAAAATTAAACAATTGAGTTACTTTTCAATATAAGTAGTTTCCCAATAGGTGATTCGATATAATTTTACGTCTAGAGACTATCAGTTTAGTACTATTCGAACAGATGTCGGAAGTTTTGTCTACAAAATATACAAAAACCGCTGCTTGCACCTCTACATCGTTTCGATTTTTAATTTAAATCATTTTTGAAAGTTAGTCAGACCGAAAACTTTTTACGTTTACCTCGTACCTCAATCAAGCTAGAGAACATATGAACGGTACACAGAATAAATAACCTAAGTCAATTTTTGCCAACATTATTTTATTGACGCCATCTGAGAGAATAAAAAATATTCGTTAAATAAAAATATTTTTTTCTAATGCTGGTTGTGAAACGTAAATAAATCAGTCATCTAAGCGGAAAATGCTAAATTTTCTTTTTTTGTTATAGGTAAAACTATAGATGAAGTTGTCAATATTTAAAATGATTTTTCCAAAATTTTAAAATTTTGACTTAGCCTATTTATTCCGTGTACACATTATATGTAAACACTGAACAGTTATTTCATGAAGATCCTGTACATTATAATTTAGTTCTAGCCCCTTCGTTTTTAATATTCACTATTCCTTTAAGATGATGGCTGGCTGTATCGATTTACTTTTATTACTACATGTATGAAGTTTAAAAACCAAGTTTAAGTTTAATTAAGAGTTTGTCGTGTGCCAAGTCTTTTTGAAATTGTGAAGAGAAGCAAGGGCCCCTGCATGAGGAACGGGCAAAAGGGGGCGGAAAACGGGTGGTTAGGATTAATTCCTTCATAAAAAAGTAATTTTTCAAATATGCTCCGACTTTTAATTAAGTAAAGAGACGTTTTCAGCGAAATTTTTATATCAAGCGCGCCGATGATTAATGGAAATTGGATTCGGCTTCATTTTTAAAACTATTATTATTAAATGCGCGCGAAAAGAACGGAATCAACCAACAGTGTCGCACGCATCGATTTTTCTGTTCAAATTAACTTGAGTGTTGAATGTAAAAATAGCCATTGTTAATAATTTATATCAGCAATTGTTCTTGAAGACAATAAGGTAAGAAATGTAAGTAGTTTTCTGGTACCTACTCCGATAAGGTCGGGTAACTGTAAATAAATCGAAAACAAAGAATATCTACCCAATATCAAGAACAAACGTTCGTTTTGTGTGTTGAAAATTTATTAGGTTACTTTGCAAAGTTGATAATAAACTACGGTCGCTATATAAGACTACAATTTCAGCAATGTTTCAGCCATTATCTCACTTCTTTAGTTCGCCGTATATATGCTTAATTTAACAACGGCTCTATTTTATCCGATTAGCTTCGTGCGGCGAATTTTAAACAAAAACCCCCATTCCGCATCACGCCAATTTCAAGAAATAAACAGTTTCCAAGTACTCTCTCGCTTTAAGAAATTGCCTGTATTTCTCGTGAATGTTAATCCGCAACAGCATATCATAATAACAATAATTAGGCCTTTGAATTTATGCAACCTTTACCAATCCCCTTCCTGTGTCTTTTCTTTACATTACGTACGCTACGTTTTGTATTTTCCTGCCAATTAGGGGTAACCTAATATTCTTTTCTTCTCCCTCGTCTAATCCTCATTTAAGTTATAGAAAGGTAAATTGATTTGTTCTGGACTGGACCTCTTCGGTCACTCAAATGGAATGAGATCTAATCCAATTAAAAGTTTGGTTGAAGCAACCGATTGCCCCCGCCCTCGAACGGGAAAACGGCAGCAGCGGTAGCAGAAATCCCTTACACGGAACCTGGTCTGGGGTGCATTCAAGTTTGATGAGTAGCAGTTTTGTTTTTGCGGCGAAAAAACTAAATTAAATGGCGATGGAAGGAAATTTTACGGTACATTTGACAAGAATAATATGGAAAATTTGCAGGAAAAGTCATGTTTAATTTGAAATAATTAAAGCTCATTTGGGTATTTAGGAAAAGTTTCATTATGTTTTATGTTTTTTCACTTCAAAACTTAAATATGGTACAATTAAGTGCCCAAACTGACAGTAAACTTAATAGCGATTTTTTTCTACATTTGTTAAACGACACCTTTAATTAGGATCCTCAAAGAAAAGAAAAATAACACTGGTCAACAAATTTTCAACTTTGTATGCTCATGAAAGCAGTTATATTAATTTTGAAAAACATTCTCAATGGTACCTTTTTCATGTTCTGGTTAGCTGGGGTTCTTGTGGACATCAATAATAAAGTCTTAAAAATTGTCTTAGGTGTCTTGGAACAATCCCTACAAAATGGCAGGGGTGATTCTACATACAAAAATATGAATTAAAGTCCCTGTCAACTTGAATCCGGAAATGCTTCTTAAGAGAGCTAGCGCTGTTTAAACATGGCGTACCCAAAATTAGTATTTTATTTTTACAAAAAATATAAAGAAGGGTAGCTCTCTTAAGAGGCATTTCCGAACCCAAGTTGATAGGTAACTTTATTTCATATTTTTGTATGTAGAATCACCTCTCTCATTTTGTAGGGATTGTTCCAAGACACCTAAGACACTGCTTAAGATTTTATCATTGATATCCACAAGAACCCGAGCTAACCAGAGCATGAGAAAGGTATCATTAAGAATGTTTTTTCAAAATTAGTATAACTCCTTTCATGGGCATACAAAGTTGAAAATTTGTTGACCAGTGTAATCGACTATGAACATTTTCTTGTTAAACTTTTCAAAGGAAATTAATCCTAGCTATTCTAATGTAGAAGACCTAAGAAAAAGTCCATAATTTCTACTACAAATTAAGTCGTTATGATTGCATTACATTTCTTCTGAAGGTGTTGGTTCTCTCTATAATTTATAGATAAAAAATTATTAAAGAAAATGTGATAACACTAGTTATCTCAAAATCTGACATATAGGGTGTCCTCAGGTGGGATTGCTTATACCAGAAATGGACCTAATTTGGTGTTTTTTAGAAAAAGTCATTCTACAAAATAATTTCTACTTGTTCTAAAAAGGCATTTCATAAAATAATTTTCCTATACAGAGTGCTCACAATTCATGAAAACGTGGTTTTTACCTAAAAGTAAATTACCTCTAATTTAAATGAAAATTTTCATTTATAGGTAAAATGGTATCTGAAAAAGTTGCTTGAAATTACTTGAATAACCAAAATTTCAAGTTTAAAAAACTAGAAAAACAAAAATAAATTAAATTAATAAAAAAAACTGTCCTAAATTTTGTAGGTTAAAAAACCAATGCCACCAACTTCAACGCACATTTCAACAGGTATTTTAAAAAAATGTTAATTATTTTAATTTTTTCAGTTTTTTTTTAGTTGAGATTTTGGCTATTCAAATAATTTTAAGCTACTTTTTAGATGCCATTTTACCTATAAATGAAAATTAGAAGTAGTTTACTTCTAGATAAAAAACACGTTTTCATGAATTGCGAGCACTCTGTATAAGAAAATCATTTTTTCTCATTGTGAAATCTCCTTTTTAGAACAAGCAAAAATTATTATATAGAATGACTTTTTTTTTGAAAAATGCAAAATTAAGTCCATTTGTGGTATAGGTAACGCCATCTGAGGACACCCTGTACATATCTCTCTATTTGTGTCCGAATAAAATCAAGATGACGTAAGAAATTAAAACAAAAAATTAAAAAGCAAATGCAGCAGGACAAAAAAAATAATATTTACGATTATTTGTTGTCCACAATTTGTAGGAATAAAAACGGTCCAGAATATAATCGTAGTGAATATTTCCACGAGCAACTCGTGGACAGTTTACAGATTATGGCACTTAGCGATGTCAACTTGCGATGCCAGAGCTAATTTCACTGCGAGCAGCAGCAGCAGGGGAGATACAGTGGTGTAGGCATTACGAGATCGCGACGACAACGACTTAAAAATCATAAAGCAAAATCCGAACGAGTTTTGCACTCGTTTTAATGGACAATCCAGTGTCCGAATGTTGGTGGTGGCGTTCCACTCGAGGTTGTTATTCATTAATCCGACCGCCGGCATTGTCCCACCTGTCCGCAACACTCTGACGCAATTTATATCTGCCCATTTGATGGATGAATTTATTCGCCCTCTTCAACGGAATTGACGCGCCGCCGGCCAACAGTAACAAACAACAACAAAGATTTTCAACGACGATCATCATCTCGAACCATCTCGGTTATGTATTTTATTTTAATTCAAGTGAAACTCAGCAGTGTTTAGTTTTACCATTAGATTCGTAGCCATCGGACAGATCTCAAGACAAGGGTTGTTAATGATTAATTCTGATGCAATTCCAAGAATTTCTCTTGGATTTCTTAAAGTATTACAACAATTGTTATCCCACTACATTTAACGATCTCTTTTTTGTCTTAATTAAAAAAGTCTGTTATTTAAGCTGTAAAATTGGTCGCGAAGGTGATATTAGATGATTCGATTCTGCCATTCAATTTGGATTAAGCAACCAAATTGAACTGTATAAACATAGAAGTGAATCATTCAATATGTTTTTTTTGTTATTCTAGCTTTCGCTTTTGGACATTTCAGTCAAAATTATTCAATTTAACTCGATTCAGATTAAAGGGTAGTAGTAATGCTATTGTTAGAAACTTAAAAAAATTTTCTCAGATATCAAATAAATCTATTATTCAGTTGTTGTAAAATTATATTTTTTTAGTGCAAAAAAGTAAAACAACTTTTTGATTTTGTATAAAAAAGCGGTTTACAAAGCGAGAGTTGTTTACAAATGTTTAAAAAAGGTTTTACTTTCTTAGATTTTATTTGAATTTTTTTAACAGAAATAAAAATGCCAAAAGGTAAATCAATTTATAAAAAGTTGAAAGAAATACTGGTGAATGTCTTTTTACAAGCAGAGACCTACTATTTCTAGGCAGTTTCCATTACCCAAATACAGTTAATAAAGCTATGTTGTCTTACGCTGAGTGAGATGCCCTTGCTATTTGTGTTTCAACAAGACAATGATCCGAAATAGAAATCTCGCCTTGTTTAGGAGCGGTTTCACGAGAACGATGTTGAGGTTCTTCAGTAGCCTGTACAACCGCCGAACCTTAACTCCAATGAAAATCTGTGAGAAAAGATTACCACAAGAGATTCAAACAAGCAGATTTTGATTGATAAAATTCACATAGTTTCAAAGAATCTGTTCTTTAGTATTATCCAAAATTCAATTTCTTTAATATCACATTGTTGCGAAAAAGCTATAGCCAATAATAGATATAACATGAATTATTAAGTTAAACCTTTAAAAATATTGTTATTTCCATTACCTGTCAATTATATTTCTCGTTTATTTTGCACAGGTATGTTCCGAATTACCTAAATGAAGTTTTTTGTAATCGTTGGGTCGGTTGAAGACAAAATGCTCTTGTTTGTTGGCCGCCTCGGTCTCCCGAACTCAATCTATTGGGTTTTATTTTATAGGGTTCCAATATTAAATGAGCAAAAGTAAAGAATTCGAGCCCTAGAAGGTTTCGACCAATTTAAAGTGAAACCGCAAACTTTTCAAAATATCCGTTTCTCCTTAATAAAAAGGGGTCGGGTATGCATTCGCGAAAGTGGCAGACATGTTGAGCATTTAATTTAATTTAGTTCCGTTCACTTAATTTAAATTACCAAGAGTCACTTTCATAAATCGTAATTGTCATTATTTTTATTTAATTATATTAATTTTTCTTGTTACGGAAATGATAGAAGTAATAACAATAATAATAAGGTTTAAATCTGAAATTAAATTTACATCGCTCATAAGTTACATTGTAACATTTAATCATGTGACAATACAATATGTGTTTTCAAGTTACGTTCCCGGCATGAATAAAAAATGGATATCATGTATTGGAGGGCAATAACCTAAGATATCTTATAGATCAAGCAGTAAATCGAAATTTAACAATAACAAGAAAATCAAGATAAAGAAACAGTTAATTTAACAAACTAAACACATTCACCATGGACGCACGCAAAAAAAGTCGATTGGAGAAACATGTACCTAACCCCATTTTCCTCATTGTTTTTCTAATTTTTTTTTGTCCCAATTATAGGAAAAGTGCAAATCTAATCGAACTGTGAACTACTGCGAAAGATCACTAAAATATATTAAGAAACACTCAAGTTACTAATAAAAACAATTTGAATATTACTAATTTCAACAATCTGTATACTGAGTACAAAGCGACAAAGCAGAAAGTCGAATAAAGAAAGTCTAATTATTTTCGTACAAACAATTTATACTTAACAGTTTGTCCTATTAATATGTAACACCCTGTATCGTCGTAGTTTTTATTTTTAAAAGTTGCTTTACTTTTGTCCAATAGTAAATGTATTTTACTGTACTATTACTGTTTCGTTCTTGCACATATTAGGCATTTTCGTAGAATTTCAACAAATGATTGTACCTCTAGTTCTTGTAAATATTTTTAAGATGATTCTTAATATTCCGAAATATTTAAAACTAAAGCAATTTTATGGCAGCAACTTCCTCTTATACTTGAAGCAAGAATGCAAACTTTATGTCTTGTTGAGAAAAGTAATTATGTTTTTTAAGTATCAACAGGTGTGGAACTTTTGGTTTTTTACCAGTTAAATGGTAAATTTAAAAGCGTCCAAATACAGTTGTTCCTACAGCCCGTAACTAGATTTCCACTGTTGTAATTTGTTCCACTTTCCTATAAATATAATTATGATTGTTTTCAAACTTAATTCGGCTGATGAAATTAACGAGAAGTACGACACTGTTTTCCGAACTTTTTTCCCGTTAATGAAAGTGTACATTTCCAGAAAAGCAATTTACAAAATAAATGATTCGCGGCGTGTTTAAATAATCTCCGGGCACTCCCAAACGGTGAATTTTAATCGGACTCGGCTCGCTAAGTAATAGATAGGCAAAATTCCAGACGATTTACTTTTAGGAAATCAATGCCAATAACCTATCGCAAATGCGGAACAGAGGAAAAAATTTCCTCATTCGAAAACTCGTTTTGTCTTTGGCGTGTACCTCATCTTAAAACCGAAGGAAAAACGTATAAAACTCACCTGAGCAATAAGAATTAAAAGGACATTCAGTTTTTTTTTCTCTTTCAACTTATTTTTAAGTCGGGTTAACCCGTACGGTAGCCAGAAAATAAGAAAATAAAACGACCTTTTACGAGCTGAGGTATTTTCAGGTAATCCTTTTAATTTAGAGTCGGAGTTCCTCGTACCGGAAATATCTGGGCCGAGAGGTTAGGCATCTAATAGAGTTGCTCTTGTTTAGATTAAACGAAATATTTTGGTTTATTTTGACGCGGCTATAAAATAAATCACGTTAAGTAAGGGTGAATAACACTGACAATGAGGAAAAATACATTACCGTTCTTTTCAATTTTCAGTATCAAAATTGTTGTTTCATTGAAAGTAGAGTTTTTCTTCTTCTCTATTATTCCTAACCTTCCTCAAAATGTGGAGGGTTAAGGCAGCTCCTCTATAGGCATTTTCCTAACTGTTACGTTAACGTTGCTCTTAAAATAAATTAATATTTATATTTGAATATTATGAAAAAATATAGAATAATAGTACGTCGTATGTATACAAGTTATGTAAAAAAACATGATCCTGGTGATTGTATCATATTTTCCATGCATTTTTAATTAAAAAAAAAACACCCACATTCATTAGGGCTGCATTTTAATTAACACAATTATCATCATTTCGAAATGAAGCCATTGGAAAAGAAAAGGTTACGTAACGCCCGAGAAAATTTGCGAAAACGTTCGTATTTAATGATGAAAACATGCGGATATTCGCATTTTAGACCACATGATACCGGACCGGGTCGGGGGTCGCCCTTTTTTGGCGACGTTGCCGCATTTCCGCAAATAATCGGAGACGGATTCGCGCGTGTAATCCGATCATCAATCTTACAAACAAACGCCATTAGCGGAGGAAGCGCTTATTCTATCTCCCTAATGGCGACGCAGCCAGTAAGTCAAAGTTGGAAAATTGATAATTGAAGAAAATCATTAATATACTCTCTACGCTCCACCATTCTCGTGACATTTATTCCGGTAAAATTAATCGAACTGTACCTTAACGCCCAGTAATTCTTAATAGTTCATTTGTCATTTTTGTTTATATTTGACATATGACAATATGACATATTTGAGTATACCCAGTCATTTGTGAATTAATTGAAATACATTGTATTATAGTAAAACCATGAATTATAGTATACATACATACATACATCCATACATACATACATACATACATACATCCATACATACATACATCCATACATACATACATCCATACATACATACATACATACATACATACATACATACATCCATAC
>JABRWK010000013.1:1088184-1122844 GCA_013372445.1 Hypothenemus hampei | reverse complement strand
GGATATCGTGACATACATAGGGCTATTAAAAAGTTCAAACTTCAATATCTGTATAACACAATAAGGATGAAAGTAACACTTTCTAGACCAAATGTATCTTGGTTTTTCCTAAAAAAAGTCCTACTAATTGTAAGTGCGTGTGAAATTCGCTTCCTTTTTACATATCTTGTTATTAATAATCTCGGAGAGTTGATACAGATATTATAAAAAGTATCTTATACAATTTAGGAAAAAGTAAATTTTTTTTGGAAAATAAACTATTGGCTTTTCCTACTTTAATAATGTGCTACAGTACACTTAATTTTTTTTCTTCTACCGCTCATTATTATACAGGGTGTAACTGAATTGCTTGGTCAAACTTTACCAGCGTAATCTATGATACCAAAGGGTAAAGAAACTTCCTATGAACATAGGTCCGCAACGTCTTCGTTTAAGAGATACAGGGTGTTAAAGTATAAGAAAAAGGACATTTCTTTATTTTTTAACTTCCAAACGGCTTAAGATTTTTAATCAAATTTGGTGTGCGAGTTTAGCATATTAGTAGGTTTAATCCAAAAAATTACCAGCTTTCAGCATTCACCAGTGGCGGAGATATAAGTGTCTTTTTTTTTCATTTTTTTCCATACAAATTTAATAATACACGATATCCACATCTCCGCCACTGGTGAATGGTTAAAGCTGGTAATTTTTTGGATTAAGCCTACCAATATGCTAAACTCGTATACCAATATTGGTTAAAAAATCTTAAGCCGTTTGGAAGTTAAAAAATAAAGAAATGTCCTTTTTCTTATACTTTAACACCCTGTATCTCTTAAACGAAGACGTTGCGGACCTATGTTCATAGGAAGTTTCTTTACCCTTTGGTATCATAGATTACGCTGGTAAAGTTTGATTAAGCAATTCAGTTACACCCTGTACATTAATCAATCAATGTACATTACTAATTAAAATTATCACATAATTCATTTAATTCGACGTACAATTTTTAAATATGTCAAAGTTTTTTTTGGCCCGGTATATATCGTATATATATGAATTGTAATTTTTTAACGATAATTTTAAACTTTTCGCTCTATATTTCTTTTTTTTTTTCAAACTAGTCTCATTCAGGTTAGGTCCTTCAAGCTTAACCATTAACTTAATTTAGAGAACTTAGTTATTAGTTGAACAATTTTGTACTTACATTGGTATACTAATTGGTAGTTTTGGCAACACATGGACGTGATCCGCTCATTCAAATGTTCGTGCTGAAACAGTTAAAAAATACGTTGAAACTTTCATGCTTAACATTAATTTTAGATTCAAATTAAATTAATGAAACGAAAAAGTTTGTCGAGTAGTTTCGCGTTATTTGATGTCTTAACGAAGTTTTAAAACTGTTCCGGCACTTGAACCCAATGCAGATACGTTCAAAAATGCCTTGTTTTTCTTTTTAAAATAGTCTTTTTTTTTGTCAAAAAGTTTTTGTTTAAAATTCCATTATTGCAAAACGATTCGAGTTTAATTTATGGCGTTATAAAAAATATTACGTCTTATATACATATACACTGTATCCATAAAGTAAGGAATAAATTCATTTAAAATTCAGGGATTGGTTTTTCGGAAAAACACTGGGACATGTATATTTTTATTTTTGAATGCGGCTTTTTTTATGTTAAATTCATGTATACAGGGTGGCCCAAAAACAAGTTACGACCACCAA
Organism: Hypothenemus hampei; assembly: GCA_013372445.1. Classification (NCBI taxonomy): domain Eukaryota; kingdom Metazoa; phylum Arthropoda; class Insecta; order Coleoptera; family Curculionidae; genus Hypothenemus; species Hypothenemus hampei. The sequence goes on along the minus strand of JABRWK010000013.1, from coordinate 1,121,142 downwards.
CATCATTTTTTCAAATGGAAATCCCTATTTTTTATTGCATTTTTGAATTCTACGTCAAATTCTACATATGTTTTATGTACCACTTCTTATACCTAAACTCAAGAGTTACCGAGATAATAATATTTATATGTAATGAAATTACATAATATGTCATATACAGTGTGTCCACGGATGGAGGTAACTATACTTGTAAATTTTCTTATTTTGCATTTTAGGAAAAAAAGTAATTCTTTATAAAAAGTTTTGCTTCTTCTGAAAAGTCAGTAGTTATGTTCAAAACATTAAAATAACATATAGGGTAGGAAAAAAATTGGAATCACTATTTTTCTTTTAGTACCCATAAAGTACCCTTTTTATTCATAATTCGGTAAAATGTTATTAAGAAATGTTGCTTAGATTGAAAAATTATTGACCCATACAAAATTTCACTAAGATCTGTCAACTTTGATTAAAACTTCATTTTTGATAATAAATTGAACAAAATATAAATAATAAAAATAAAATAAATGTGTTTTGATAGGAGAACATGTTAATTGAATATAAATTAGACTAATTTATTAAGCTTTTCAGTAAACAAAATTTATTTTGTTAAACATAAAAAATGAAGTTTTAATCAAAGTCGACAGATCTTAGTGAAATTTTGTATGGGGACATAATTTTTCAATCTAAGCAACATTTCTTAATAACATTTTGCCGAATTATGAATAAAAAGGGTACACTACGGGTACTAAAAGAAAAATAGTGATTCCAATTTTTTTCCTACCCTATATGTTATTTTGAAGTTTTGAACATAACTACTGACTTTTCAGAAGAAGCAAAACTTTTTATAAAGAATGACTTTTTTTCCTAAAATGCAAAATAAGAAAATTTACAAATATAGTTACCTCCATCTGCGGACACACTGTATATTACATATCACGTAATTTCATTACATATGAATATGTAATATCTCGGTAATTCTTGAGGTTAGGTATAAGACATGGCACATAAAACATACGTAGAATTTGACGTAGAATTCAAAAATGCAATAAAAAAAAAGAGATTTCCATTTGAAAAAATGATGTTCGTGGTTGTAACTTGTTTTTGGACCACCCTGTATACATGAATTTAACATAAAAAAAACCGCATTCAAAAATAAAAATATACGTGTCCGAGCGTTTTTCCGAAAAACCAATCCCTGAATTTTAAATGAACTTATTCCTTACTTCATAGACACAGTATGTCTTAATTACTATTTAACTTTAACAATTGACAATAATCAATCTGCCACTATCAGAAATCTATAGTCGTCATGGCTTACTAAGAAACTGTTTCAAAAGTTTCATTTAAATCAAACAGCAGACTATTACTATTGTCGTTATCAAATAGCTTAACAACAAGCGATTCTAGAAAAAATAATTTAAAAATAACTAAATCAGGTGAAATACAATGATACAATATAGTATGAGTATCATTTTAGAAAGTTTCAATATTGTTTTGTTTCTTAGTATTATTTCGAGCTTATATTAAGTTGAACCGTCGTCGTAGTCGGCAACGGCCCTCGGGATGTTGGGCTTATGCAATAACCATACAAATACAGAAACTAAATTATAACGCGAATCAGCTAATTTACATGACAGAAGGCCGCAGATGGCGCCACCGTTCTTGTTTCCCGTCGGCCTGGAATAATGCATGAGAAGGTGGCGGTCGGACAACCGGACTATGTTTATGCATATTAAATTAGGTTAGGTTTCGGTAGTTTCGATATCGTTCACTTTCGTCTGTACGTTTCGATGTATCTGCACAGGCAGAGATAAACCTGCACAGTTCTTTGAATCTATAATACACATGGAAACGATCATAAAATTACCTGCGTTACGAGTAGTTGAGTTTTTTTATTCGGCTGGCATTAAAAGTTGAATTTTCGATACAAGTTTTAAAAAATAGTGTATTACGTATCGAAGGAGAAAAATTCATCATTCCCGCATCACCCGAGTTACCGGAATGATGGATTTTTCTCCCGAGTCGAGTATGCTATTTTTCATAAAATCTCTATCGAAAATTGAACTTTTTCTTGTTAATAAAAATGCAAAGTGATTGAAAAAAAGGGTTATACTTTGACAACTAAATAAGACTTCCTTTAATATTTTTGACAGTTATTAGCTGTGTCATGAACATCCATCTATTCGATAAAATTGTTGAAGTTTAAGAGTTAACATATAACAAATTCGATTTTGATTAATGCAAACTCGAAGCTACTCTCATTTTTAATTTTTTATCTCTTGAATAAGTTTATAAGTTCAAAATTTTTTCCACTCTGCAATTAGTTAATACCGGGATATACAGAAAACGATTTTCGATGGAGACGAAATTCTTTACTAGAACGAATGACAAATCGGGTCTGCAATTGATATTTATGACAGATTGGGTAAAAAAACAACTATTTTTAACTGGTTTTACAAGTAGTATAAGTATATTTTCGAAGTAGGTTGAAGGAAAATTCTTTTTGAATTTTTTATATTTTCACTTAATATTCGTTGAGAAAAACATTTATATCCTGAATTTTTTAACACTTGTCCGGATTTAGGAAAGTGTCTTGGGTAATTTTAAAATCGGAAAAGTTGACACACGAGTCGGTGCGAAAATCAAATAAAGACACTCGCGTTTTAGTAGGTGCGCCTTTTCAATATTTTTAGTCACAATCGGTTTTCCTTGACGTCGAATTTCCCTTAACGCGCGCAAATTGTAGGATCTTAAAAAGGCTTTCAAAAATATTTGCATAAAATGTCGTTTCTAATAAATCAGTATATATAGAGTGACAAAAAAGTTGCGTTTAGAAGCTGTAATTTTTTTTAACTTTATATTTCAAAAAAAAAAGTCTTAATAAAGCTTTGCTCAGGTACAAACTTCACTAATTTTCGGGAAAATTCACTTACAGCTCTTGAATAGGTAATAACAAAAGATTAAATTTCCTATACAGTGTAATTAAAAGATTATAAACTTTTACAGTGACTTTTTGGCTCTCTGTATTGAAAGGCGAATGTTCTTAGTAATGCAATAGAAAGAAAAAAAAAAGAAAGGAAAACGGACAGGGAGTGAGGTGCAATTCAATAACTCGACAAGGGTCTCAGCGAGATATCGAGAGTCGGCTTAACGCCGGACCGTTTGGAAAACCAAAAGGCTTTACGTTTAAAACCTCGTACTTTCAATGTTGCCAACTAACAGGATTCCGTTTATAATTGATTTTCTTTTTATCGAAAAGTTTCAGACGCAAGTTTTTGTCTCATTTTTTTTCCTCTACGAGGAGATCGAGAAAGTAAAATTAACTTTATGTACGCACACAATTTGTGTGTCTATGATTGACATTTGTGTTTTTCGTTCTTCTTTCTAATATGGGTAGAACGTTGAAAGCAGTTGAAAGATCCTTTCGATAATAAATAGAAGGCCTGTTATTCGGTGAAAAGAAAATTCTTTTTCATAGGATGAAAATCAATTTCCGACTTTTGATATACATACATATACATGACAGCAGTCAATGTGTGCTCTGCTTTTAGTCTGAAGAAGAGAAAAAAAACGAAAGTAGAAGAGAGATGCGACACAAAAAGCTTCTAAATTCTTTGAAAACTTCTTGCGTCTCTGTAAACATGTACGGTTTTTTGAGAGAAGAAAAAAACACTTCTTTTTCGGTCAGTTTATAGACGACTTTAACTTTATTAAAAATCAATTACAGACATTAATTTAATTAAATGGATGGGCTTGTCACTCTTCTAAATTATTCTCGGCGATACATTTTCCTAAAGACACGCTTTCAGCGACGCATCATTAATCATTCCGTAAAGACTCATTGTTTTTCTCGCCCTTCTTTTCGATGTCGACCTCTCGATAATGGCCTCCCGAATATTGCCACCCACTCGGTCTGTTTATTAAATTTCGCTACTTTTTATGTAATTAATTTTTGCACTTTTCTAACATTTTATTCTTTATTATTATTTCACCAACAATAAGAATATAGAATTCTCAAAAATGATACAAGCTATATTTGGATTTTTAGATATTTTGCATGCTTTACATATACAGGGTAGTTTCTAATTGAGTAAAGATATCTTAGAAGATAACTTCTTGTTTTGTTTTGAGTCGAAAAAGTTCATGTATATATATATATATATATATACATATATATGTTACAAAAATGATTGGTAGTTGCAACACATGGTGTTAAATTTGAAATATTTTTCGTTTTTTTTATTTATTTCCTAAAAAACCTTTTCGGATTTGAGTATTCAACTTTGGCATGTGATATGACAATAACAATTTCTACCTTTTGACTTTATAATAGTTTTTCACAATCTTCGGAATGTTATAGTTTTTTAGGATGCTAGTAATTTAATGCACCTACAGTTGAATGAAAAAATGAAAATTAAAACACGTATTAATAGTTATTTTAGAAAGTAACTTGAAAACAACACCAGATGCCGAAAAAATGTAAAAATTAGAATATTTTCTAAAAATTACAAATAATTCAAAAAAGATATTAAATTAAAATGATAATAATAGAATAAAGTTCGTCCGAAAATTCAATATGTACAGGAACTCTTCGACTCTGATTAAAAAAAGCAATTACCCTTTCAAATATCGGCACTTAATTAACAAACACCCTGTATAATTTTAATTTTTGTGTCGCAAAAATTTGTCACAATTTAAAGGAAACAATTTTCAAGAAAATTTCCTGACCCGTTAATTTTAATTTTTTGTTGTGTATTTTTTGATATGGTAAATAAGAATAAATTGACACAATCAATCGTATTACTAAATTCGCGGTAGAATTTTCATTTATATTTTTTTTTGTATGTAATATCACATTTTTTTAGAATTTTTTGAACAATTAAAAAATTCAGTGTTACACAGGAGATTCCATAATAAAAACATTGACAATAACGATTATACACTAGATTAGTAACCATCTATACTTGTCTGTCATATCAAAAAATGCCTGACTAATAATAGAATTTGACGTGTCCCAGTGTTTTCCTAAAATATTTTTCTTTCTTTAACAAATTTATACATGCATTTTATCTCTCACAATATAACGTTATGGAAATTGCGTTTTTTTTATTTCCATTCTAACTGTCTATTCATGTACACGTTAGGTGAAGTAATAAAATATATTGAATGATTTATATAACTGATTTTTTCATTTTCACAGGAAGTAAAGCTCGAAAAAACAATCATTTTGTTTATTTACCATTTTTCCGAAAAATCAAAAATAACGAAGAAATAGGGTGTTAGAGTATCAAATTAAAAACTACTAGAAATATATGTCACAAACAACAAAGGCGGCTGGGAAAATTTAATTTTTGTTTATCTCTGTTGTTAAACAATGACCTGTCAACTAGTTCTTCATCGTAATTTTATTAATGTTATTGTTCAAGAGCGATTTTCCATCAATGTAGTAGCAGGCTTCGTGAATAAAATACTCATTGAACAACATGTTTTACCAGATCAGTTAAGGATCGAAAGTTATGGAAACTTCTTGCAGAATGATTTGCTGATTCTTCTAGAAAATGTGGCATAGAATATTAAGCAAAATACGTTTCTACAATACTAGGTATTTCCCCATTTTAGAAGGGAAGAACGGTTGTTTTTAAACAACACTTTTCCAAATAAATCGATTGGCCGAAATAGTCCAGTAGCATGGTCCCCGAGGCCACCAGAACTCACTCTATGCAATTTGTTTCCTTGGAGTTACATGAAATCTTTTTCTTTTTAAAACACCGCTAGACCTAAGAGAGGAATTGATTTCACAAATAGAAAAGACTGACATAGAGAAGACTATTGAATAATTACAAGCAAACCAACTTCCATACTTCGCGTGGTAGCCGAACAATAGTTACGTCTGAACGATGTATAGAAGTTAACGATGATAATTTCGAAGATATTATTTAAGTTAAATGGTTAAGTAATTTTTCTTTTAATTCGAAAAGTTATTGCCTTATATTTCCGTTATTTTTGATATTTCACAAAAGTGGTAAAGGAAAAAACCGCTTATTTTTTTATAGTTTATTTCCTATTAAAAGGAAAGAATTAACTCAAAAATCACCCTGTATACTGAAATCCATATTCTTTAAAAATCATGTAATTTTATTAATTGGTGGTTGTACTATTCATTAATTGCCGGTAAATAAATTTATCGTACATCTTTTGTGGAAAAAAGTCAAAGCAATCGGATGTTTGAATTCAGGAAACGAACGTTTCGTGCCAGGAATGCCATATTAGAAATTTCATGAAGCCAGTTTTGACCATATTTTTCTTCGAGATTAAAGTTTAATATTTGAAGGACGATAAATCATCTCGGGAAAATTATTAATTCTCAACTTTGATCCTAAAAATATTTAATAAAGCCGTCTATATCGGAAATATTTATAAAATTTCGGTATTTATTAATGATATTTTAGTGATATTAAAAAAATCGTACCGATTATGGTATATTCGACATGAAATTTTTTCTTGCACACACGTAAAATGGATTACGTCGAGCTGCGTTATTTAATGCTTCATTAAAAAAACAACAAACATAGCGTAGTCGTATCCTCGTAAATTATGAAATTGTTGTTTTTCCCTTTCTATACGTATATTGTTTTTTAATTTAAATAATAATCACTTTTTCGAATAAACTCACGCAAAATATCCCACAAACTTGTTTTCCATCGAATCGCTAAGATTAAACCGTTATTTTAATCTGGAGGGCAAATATTTCCGAGCCGGATTAACATTTATTAACACAATTAAAAATTCAATTTTCGCTCTGTTCACAATCGGATTTTCATGGTCAGTCGAGCGATATACATATCTATTTTCAATTACGTTTTTCAGAAAAAAACTTTTTTCTCCTCTCCCTTTTTCATATATCTGTTTGTTTACATGGAGCAAATTTCGAAAGCATAAGCCACTTCAATGATGATATTCTACTGGTTATATTGAACACTTCTATACTCTTAAACCTAATATTGAACTTAAAATCATTGAGATGTATACAGTATAACAAAACTTATAAAACCATAATACTCAGTAGAAAAAAAAACGTTAAAATTTTTCAATTTTACTATTATTCAAGTCTGTGAAAGAATGTGTGCCGTTTCAAGATGGTTCTATCAAAAACAATAACTCTAAGATAGCTCGTTTTCCAAATATTGATGCTAAAAAGGCACGTGGCTCTGAAACCTTTACTGAAAAAGTCATGGACATAGATAACCAAGATCGGCATATAAACAGCATATAATACCATAAAGGAGTTTTACAATGAAGTGGGTCGCAAAAGAAGTTCATTGTTTCGATGCCATATGACTTGTATTATCAATAAACACATCGACATATAATGAACCGAACTTTGATGTGAAAATCCTTATTGCAATTGACAAAAGATCGTAGTCTGGCAAATGCAGGATACCCGACAAGCAAGGTGCCGCTGTTTGTTTAATGAGATTGAAAGGGAATTATGAGCCGCCTTAACCTGACCAAACAATTGAAGCAGGAACTTGAGAAAAGCGTCCAGAATTAAACATGACTGTTGTTGTATTCCATCACGACAATGCCAGATAACACATTTTTCATAAACTACCTAAATGTTAAGAGAACTTAACTGGAAAGTTTTGAAACACCCACTTTATAGTTCTGACTTTGCACCGTCAGATTTACTATTTGTTTCGATCGATGCAAAACTCTCTTACTGTTGTAAAATTGTGTGTAAAGTTGGAATTGGTTGAATTCTTTTACAGTTGTGGAATAATGGCTCAAAAATGAATTAGAAACGTAGCAGGATTATCACGTACTTGTAAAAAAAGTTTTTACTGACTTTTGATTGCTTTGTGTTAAACAGTAGTTATTTTCTTTTCTCATACTCAAACTGAAATTGAGTAATTTCTTATCATTTGTTCTGTTTCCTGAAGCTTCTCTGCCATGACATCGAAAGAACTTGCACGATTTTATAACGTTCCAATATCGATACAGCTGAAAGAATAATGAAGCGAGATCTGACCTGGTCTGACTTGTCACTATATGTCACTGTGTGACGTATAAATACGTTTTCGATCCCATTTCACTCCCAATGTCCTAGAATTTTTACTTCACTTTTCACTTTTTCTTGACTAAACTTGGATGTACCCATATCCAAATTGTATTTTCTTCGTTTTTCATTACTATTTTCCGATTCTTCGTCTAAAGGAACAGCTCACTTGGCTAATTATTTAATGAAAAAATGCCAAAAAGGCACTGTTATTATGCAATGTTGTTTTACTGCTTACGCCTTTCTAAGAATATTGATGAAGATTGAAGCAAGCTCTCGGCGGAATTGTATAAAGAGATTTTATCGAAACAAGAGTGAACCGACGTCATATTGAAAACAAACTCGTAGTGTGAATCAAGTTTTAATACTCCTGTAGAGATCTGATTATCAGTGATACAATACAGAGTGCAGAAAGTAGAATGAATAAATCTAATCACAGTGGTAAGAATCAATATCAGCAATCGAAACAGTGTGTATGCATTATTCCCGTTTCTGGTGTACTTACACATCTGTGTCTATTCAAGTGTTTGTCAAGTGTAAAGATGATTTAACACAATCCAATGATATGTTTGTTATTAGATCCATAGTACCAACTGTGAAAAAATGAAAAATAAAATAAAAGATGACAAAGCCAGGAGGCGTTTACTCGTAAATTGAATTAACTTGGAAATTAAAATTCGGTTGGGTGAAGCGATAGTGTCAGAAACAGAGATTTGTCGGCACGCTGGAATTTCATATGCGTCTATATTTTTTATGGTCCCCCAACATTTACATTGATTACATTTTTCCCTTTCGGAATAAATTTTTAGATACAAACAGTTATATGTTGAGTTTATTAGCATATGCAGCATGCTTATTCCCGAAAAACAAATAAAATTCAATATTTCAAAAACGTATTCGCGGAAATAGAAATGAAGGAAAACTAAAGGGGCTTTTTACTAGTTTTATTGAATACCTACATTCGACGTTCGCACAAAGTAAATAAACATTTTTTATTAACATTGACACGAATCGATTGAGGCATTTAAGAAATAACGAAAAAAAGCTTTTAAGCTTTCGGATTGTGTTTGTTCTTTTGCTTTTTCGAAAACTTGTTTCGCTCTGAAACATTCGATGAAAGAAAAAAAGGGTGAGACGGTGACGAACTTGTAGTAATAAAATGATGGACGTCCAAAAGAAAAATATACACTATACTCTTCCCGGGGAAAAAACACTATTAATCTTAATTTGCGAATTCCGGAGACCCAACCGAATGATTTATTCTATTTTAATGAATTTGAATAAAACCGAAGTTTTCGGGTGCGGAGATACAGTTAAGCACGCCCGCAGGTAAATCGGATTGAAGGCATAAACACGGCAAAATAATTTATAACCTCGGAGAGGAGAAGAACTTTCCTGAAAAGTGAAATGAAATAGAAATACGAGTTTCTTGACGTCGAATAGCAAAGTTTAAAATATACACTAAGTTTTTGATTTAGCCATGTTTTTACTTCGAAATGATAAATGATCATCACTTTTTTTTACAAATTAATGACATTCTAGTTTTATAAATGAAATATCAGGTCGTTTTTGCTCCTTACGTGCGAACGAAATATCACAAACCTCAGATATAATACCATTATTAAGAAAATTATTGGTTGTAATTGCACAACAAGTTCATTTATTATAATAGTACACAGTTCTTCAGCTTTGACAATAATATCATTGTCGGAGAAACACTCGATGCTTGAAAAAGTATTAATTTGCAAAGGTTAAATCAGGCGAGTAAGCGACATAGAACATTTTCCTGGCTTTCAACTCATCCAACCTGTATATGCACGTTTTGCTGGAATTTCTTCAATTTACTGATGGCACTTTTTTGCTGTAATTGTTCCGGAGTAGTGGCACAATTTCAGCTTTGCAAAGTATCGAGGAGTCCATTTAACTCGTAAAGACCTTATTTGTCAAATTTCTTCATCTTTCCAATTTCTTTCATCTAACGTTCAGAAGTGGTCAACAACCAATTCATCAGTAAGAATTCGCTTAAATTTGACAGAATTTGATTTGACGACTGACTGCTCTTAATTGTTCGTTATTAACGTTTGCGACCCTCTTCATCTTTAAGATTCGCTCTTAACTTTCAACTTCCAACTACTAATTTAGTAGTTAAGACAACCGGAAACTATTACGTACAAAACCGCAGAGTGTATGGAATAGAGAACTAAGTGTATAGATTAGATATCAAGGTTTGGGTCCCTAGGCAACACTCAAATTCACGACCATGAGGTGGCAGCATACATCTCTTGGGAAGATACCCTTGAAGAACCCGTAGGTTCTCTAGATGATCCAACAGTATTATTTTTGTCGTAGAAAAATCAACTTTTAAAAACACTTTACACAGGAAACTATAAGAACTGTTGGCAAGTTGGTAATCAACACAGGCGAGCTAAATGTATTCATTTGTCTGTGAGCAAGGCATATCACCTTTAGGGGAAAAAATGGAATAAAAAGCCATTAGTAGTGCATAAACAATTAAGAGACAGTCCTCAGATAGTAGAAAAGGTTAGCAGCTGAGTAGTTAGTTAGCAAAGTAAACCGGTGAACCCGGAAATCCAGTCAGTCCTTCGAGTAAAATTCATAGCTGAGATCACCATAACCTACGACCTGGCATCCCGACAGTTAAACCCTGATAAACATTCTCTAGAATAGAAAGTAATGGAAAAAAGTACAATTGTTATTATTTTGCTGTTACATGTGTGGTACATGATAAAAATTCAGTTGTCTACATTATTTTTCCCAAACTACCTCGTTTGATTCTGTCTGCGAAGCTCCTGGCAAAAGCTGCATACGTAATAATATCTCAAAGAAGTACAATCTTTGGCAAAAAAGCTTTAAATTGAGAAAATCTGAAGGAAGTAAATGAGGAACACCGCCACTGAACTGTGAAAAGGAGCAGAGTGTCATAGAGGATGTAAGATTATGAATTAAAATGTCTATATTGCGTGGATCACTTCATTACACAACTTGGAGTTTTCGTTTCTGAGAAAAGCGCAGAAATAGTAAACAAATTCGTTGTAATATTTACTGGTTTCCTCTAGGTAATGACTTAACCATAATTGACTGGTTCAAATACATTCTTTTTTTTCTAATTTAACATTATTTAACTGTAAGCGTCGTGAAAGCTCCTGAATGTTAATGAAAAATATTGTGAAATTAGCTTAAAATTGTCCACTTCGAAGCGAAACTGAGTAAAATAACAATAATTTCTTGAAACGCATTTTGAATAACAATGGACCTCGTTCCCGGTCAAACGCTAACATCTCTTTTCTACGTTACATTTTGTACTCGAAAACATTCCAAACGGATAACATAAACTATTAATAATTCGTGGATGATAAATGACCATCATTGTTTTGACAGATAACAGACCATGTCGTTCCTGTGCTCTGGAGTGTTGATTCGGCACGTTTGAACAATTGACAGTGGTCAATAACAGATGACGTACATACGAGATGGATTCGTCCAATCCTAAACGCATGGGATTTTTTCTTCATTTTTTTTGAGAAATTATGCAACCGAAAATACGACGAGGACAGTGTGGGAGCGTAAAAGAAGCTGAGGGTACGGCCTAGACATAATGTGGGCCCGTTATAAAGGGATTTTCGCTTCAAGAATTTCATGGGTTGGAATTTCAGGCACTTTGTCCATGAAAGCTTTGAGCGTGCTATGTTTGTCCATCTTTCGGTCAGTCGGTTTTTCATTTATAACATGTATATCATAACTTGACGAATTTTGTGAAAATGTTTAAAAAAATATTAATTATACTTGAAACAGTAATTAATGGCATACAATTGAGTAAAAATTAGAAAAAAAAAGATCAAGAAAAGTGCGTGTCTGTAATTTTATTCACCTTCGCGATATACAATTTCGATAAAAATACAAAGAAAGTCAATGTCAAAAGTATTTTTTTTCCATCTTGTTTACATTGGTTAGATCATCAGATTTTATTTTTAAACAATTTAGGTTACTATTGAAGACTTTAAGAATTTAGTAATATCAGACAGTATCAGACCAATCATTTATCACCCTAAAGTGTGATATAAAGTTTGTTATTCCTAAAATAATACTACCTAAAATAGTACTGTGCAAGTCTAAGACACCCTGTATTTTATTCTAATAACAACATAGTAAACTTATAATTTTTTTTCTAAAAGAAATGATAAGAATAAATTTTAAAAATTATGAAAGAAACGTTAATTAAACATGAAATATTTAAATAATAAAACGTCGCTGTTTAAAATTAAATATCCATGTCGAAAGCATTGAATACAAAGGGCATATAAAACTTAATTTAATTTTTTTTGCGTGGTGCGCTGTGCTGCCGTCGTTGCTGCTTCGAGACGAAAAATCTCCTTTTAAACTGCTTTCAATTTAAAAGCAGGCAACTGTACTCAAAGCTTTTAGGCAAACACAACGCACCAAGGAGGGAAAAAATGGAAAAAAGAATGAAGAAAAAAAACACGAAACAGATTTGTGTGCTGCAAACTAGCAAAAGATACGTGATTTTCATTCTAAAATCGTCTTTTTGAATGTTTATTTTTAAATTGCGCTTATGAATACTGAAAACGATATTATTTTATATTGAGGCACGTGTTCCGTATTGTTTTTTTCGCTTTTTATCGCATTTTATTTCTTTTAGACTGGAAGGAGAGTTAGTTTAAAATCGTGAGGCGAACGCTCTATCAATAGATTCTTATTTTCTTTGAACTCGATGCGCTTCCTTGAGGGCTAATGTTATTTTGAGAAAAGGAAGCTTTTCAAACGGAAGTTTTTTTTCTTTTCCAAAGAGAAAAAAATTGGTTAACCTATATAAAATAGGAAAGTAAGTTGCTTTAATCATTATCAAAGAAACCAGGTACCTTTACGTAAGAAAATGCTAATGATCTGCCTTTTGCCCAAGTATCCACCCAGTTGACTTAGATTATCTTTCCACTTCTTGTGCATTTTGGTTCACTCTTTTGGAAAGGAAAGCGATGTAGTATTTTTCCTAGAAAGCAGTTTGTGTAACAGACCTCCTGATTTGTGCATGCAACTTCTTTTTCTTTCAGGATTTTTTTGACAGATTGCTGTTAATTTGCTTTATTGACTCAAAATTTCATATAAAAATAACCTTTTCCTACTTCCTATCATAACTATGGTGTTCTAATCCTTAATCAACTGCTACACCTAAGGAAAACAAATTATATGTCAAATTTGAAACATAAAGTACATTTCGCAGATATTTCATTTTCCATTGGTGTCCATCAAAAGCAAGAACAGTTATTTCACATTGTCCGAAACTTGGGATCAGCTTCCCATTGCCCATTTTGATAGATAAAATGTAGAGTAACATGTTTGTTAGTTTAATATGTCGTGTATTGTACCAGTGTTCATGAACTAAAGATTGTTGTCAGTGTCGATTTCACTCTTTCTAAATGACAACGTTTTTCCGATAAGAGCTTCTTCGTTTTTTGCTGTTGTTGCCTTTCACTTCTATTTCGCCCTATTCTTCCTGCGTTCCCGAATCCATAGGCTTATGGCAATAATTACAGCACCCTGATTTGTTAGTTTTTGTTTAATGTCATGTATACAGAAATTTCGCGGTGTGTCTTTAATTTTATTACTAAGCTTACTAGTAGAATGGTAATCGTTTTGTTTAAATCGTTTGAAAAACGTTTATTAAGGTGATTTACGAAGTAGAGAAATGGGTTGTAAACCCGCCCATTACGACCTCGTAAAGGCCAGGTTTAATGGCAAATCAATTTGCTTTTAATTAATAAACAACCAGCTAAAGAAGAATCATTGTCGTTTCTTTAACCTCGCGATTTTACTAGGGAGAGACGCAAATTATTATCGAACCGCTTCTAAACTTTGCACCCGTCTTTAATAGAGACGTAAACGTGACAGATATCTTAAAGTTTATTAAATTTTAATTAAAGTGTAAATTGTAACGTGTCACTGAATTAACAATTCGAATCTGGTTTAATTACGATGATAATTTAATGTTTTCTTAAATAATCAAGTGTCTATTTATACACAAATAATACACTGCTCAACACAGTTCAGATTGTCCTTTGTCTTGTCACTTTTCATGTTACCACACTTTACGATACATTACAATGTTCGTTGATATCCACTCGTCTAGACCTTGCTACGAGTGTTGTATTCAAACCAATTTCCCTTAATATTGTCTTAAATTTTCCGTTTTTGTACCACTGTCATATTTAATTAATTTGCGTGAGGATACCAGGTGTATGGTGGTTAAACGGTCCAAATTGATTTATAGTCGAGTAACCTCAGTATAAGTAAAATACAGAAAGGGAGATAAACGATTGGAAAAGTTCTTTTTTTAATGAAGAAGCGCAGCTGTTGTAAGAAAACTTATTATTAAAGCGAATAATTTAAAAAAAAAACGCGGCGAACAAGGAAATTAATAATTTGTTAAAGGTACTTTTTAACAATTCCTCGTATCCAGAAACAGGAACAAGTTTTACATCTGCATCAGTAAAACCCTCCTTTCTATTTGTAATTCATGACAAGAACGTTTAGGTAACCCTTGTTGCCTTTCTTATTTCTTTTCGTTTCTTCGTCCTGGGAAGTTATCGCTCAATATTCTCGAACCGAAGGCAACTAATTCAAGTTTCAGACTATTGTTTTACGCTTTTCGGTCCGTTTCATTGGACTACTTCAATCCACGAGAGGAATTTCAAAGCAACGTATGTATGTGTATGTGCTAAAACTTTCTCTTAATTCTTTCTCGTCTTTTAACTTTTAACTAGACTCTGAGGACATTCAACAATAATACCAAACTTTAATCAACATTAATTATTGAAACCGCGATGTAAAAATTAACTGAACTTCGACCGCGTATATATTATTTTATTTTACATTATTTCCCAATGAACATTTCATGTATTTTTGGACATTAACTAATAACAATATTTTAGACCTAACAGCCACTGTATAAATATAATGTAGAAGACAACCAGTATTTCTGTTTTGTCATAAATATCGATGTAGCGTCAACGATAAATATCGTTAGCTTTTACGACGGTTTGTACGTTTTTCCAGGCAATTTAAGCGGTTTATTTTCCTCAAATTAATGACACCTCAAAGGTTAATGTCAAATACGCAACAGAAAAAAAAAGAAGAATAAACAAACAAACACTCCGACAATGTCTGAGGTAATGAAAAAATCAGTCAGTCAACGTTTTCGAGCTGACTCACTAGACATTTTTTTCTTCTGCTC
Source organism: Hypothenemus hampei (assembly GCA_013372445.1). Classification (NCBI taxonomy): domain Eukaryota; kingdom Metazoa; phylum Arthropoda; class Insecta; order Coleoptera; family Curculionidae; genus Hypothenemus; species Hypothenemus hampei. The sequence continues at coordinate 1,105,837 of JABRWK010000013.1, read as the reverse complement.
CGCTTCTTTATCAAGTTGTCGTCGTTTCGACTTCATTTTTCACTACGACCGTCATTTGTCAGCAGCTTGGGAATACACCGTAATGAACCAGAAAACAACAGAAGGGCGTGCTTACGGACAGAGAGCACGGATTTCCGTACGGTTCTTTTACGAACAATTGAATTGCCGCGCATAAAAAATACAAAAAAAAATATAAGAGAGGTCTTTCCTGAATTGAGTTAGTCTTGAATAAATTCCTATTTAAGATGTCTTTTACGTAAAACGATTTTCTGGAAATGTTTTCGATTCAGAGAAAGTAAAGGTTACCGGTTAATTGAATTGCATAAACTAAGGACCACTGTTTGGTGAATATTCCAATTTCCTGCAATGATTCATCTATATTTTTTAGGACACATGGATTTACAATGACAATAAATTATTAGTTATAATGTATTTACTTGTTTGAAGCCACATCCGTCAGTACTATCAATTTTAGAACTATAGCACTAATATATCCAGAATCTAGAAAACAGCAATTAACAATAAACATTACAACAACTTCAAACAATTCATGTACTAAAACGGGCTTATGAAAAGTGTAACATTTGCAATTCTAATACCTAAGTTTGATTGACGTTTTCCTATATTTCGTCAATAAGTTTATAACAACAATAACGGACGATCAATTTTATTAGAAATTATTCAAACCCATTTATCTAAAAGTTTTCGACAGGGTGCCGACTGGTGATTCCGTTGAGATTAAGTCTGGAAACTTTATATCTAACGGGAATTGGAAACACTTCCAGTAGGCCCAATTCACTGTTCATCCGACGCCAGCAACACACCGAAATTTATTTAAGTAATTCACATGTGATATTTTTGTTCTTCTAGGACCAGCTTATTGGGGTTTAATGAATCCACAATGGAATATGTGTACACGTGGCCGAAGACAAAGTCCAGTCAATGTCGAGCCGGACAAGTTGCTATTCGATCCCTATCTGAGGCATATCCACATAGACAAACACAAAGTAAGTCGAAACGAAATCGATTATCGATAATCGGATGCGCGAGTATATAAATGAATCAAGTACAATTTTCGAATGGATGGAAATGTTGCGGTTCGGATTTTACCACTAGTAGCGGAAACAATGCGATTAATGGGCAACGATGACGATTCGAAATCACCAAAATCCATTTTGTCAATCCATTAGAGGGGTGTGTAACTTGTGCACAAAAAAAAACAAACAATGCTATAACTAAAACATTTACGTATGTATGTTACGATCTTCTATAAAACGTTGAAAATTACCCTTTGCTCAAAAAGCAAAAACTCCTATCGCTGTAATGGCTTTGATCATTAGGACAGAGTTGTTTGCTGATTTTGGACCATTGATGTGTCGGCTCTATGAAAGATCACCATGAAAACTGTTTTTGTACAATTCCTACTCATTCCACTCCAGAATAACGACCCATAACAATATTTAATGAGAGATAAACAAAAAATATGTTTAGTTGCATAATATTTTGAAAAATTAATGTATTTGAATGGAATGTTAGCTTAATACCTCTTCAAATAAGCTTCGAATTGTATGTATAGTAGATGAAGTCGCACGATAATTCGATAATTAGTTGCAGCTTATATAGATAATTCCGATAATGGAATTAATGGTAAAAGCCTGGTTTCGATAATGTTCGATTAGGATTAGAATTGTAAAGCCATTTTTCGTTTGTCAGATAATGAAACATTAAGAATTCAATTAATGTTTATGTAAATACAAATTAAATTTACTCAACTCGACAAACCATTTGTCAAAAGAAAAATTTCTCTTTGTGTGTGTAAGGGTCCGTCCAATATTGTTTTTCTTTTTAAATGCAAGGCCCCCCGAAAATTATAAAAGATTAATAATATGCCATGTCAGAGGGCGAACGAAAAATGTTCAGCTTTCGGAGCCAGGCTAGGTCAGTTTTTTCGATTTTTCTTTTTCGAATGTTAATCGATTCTGTCTTCGTTGTAGGTTAGCGGAACATTACACAACACTGGGCAATCATTGGTGTTTCGTGTGGACAAGGACGCGAAACAACACGTTAATATTTCCGGTGGTCCTTTAGCGTATCGATATCAATTCGAGGAGATTTACATCCATTATGGAACGGATAATCAACAAGGATCCGAACATCATATTCAAGGGTATTCGTTTCCAGCAGAGGTATGTTCGAAAGCACATCTATTTATTATTCATCACTACACCATAACTATTTTGTGAAGTATCGTGTAAATTTGATGAAATATTCATGCATAAATTATTTTTGGACAGGTCGAAATTATTTATATGAATTATCATGTCTCAATGTAATAACTGTTTTTTTTTAATTTAAACAATTAAACATAATTTGTTTGTTCGGAACACACACTGTTTATTATAAATGTCTTGAACCAATGGGAACAAACAAAACTTTCATTGACATTAAAAGAAAGCGGAGTTTCAAAAGAAGTGTCCAAAGAACAAACGCTTTAAAAGAGGAACTCGTTAAATTTACCTCGCTCGTTATAAACGGAACTTAAAAGAAAAACGCTATTGATTTGCGAATTTAAAATGAGAACTCCTTATTTTCGAAACGACGTAAGGTAAACTTTAATGACTTTTCTGCGTTTGGTAATGTTGGTGAAAAAATTCCCGGTTTCGTATTATTCGAGGGGAGTTCAAATAGGAGAAAGTATACATACATAAGCACAAACACACGTGTTCTTACAGTTTCGAGTCAATTAGAGGTGCTTTTGTGTACTTCAATCATCGCCTAATACAATTATTGCTAAATTTCAATTAAAACTTCTCAGCGGAAAGCCCTCTCTTTGTGAACCCTAAATGTATACTAGTAGTAGGCGGAAGTTGTATAAGTAATAAACTAATTTGTAATAGAGTTGATACACTCTGTCTCTATCATTGTAATAGCTTTACATTAATTAATAAATGCTGTATACATGGCGAGTCTTTCTATATTCATGTTTCACATTGAGATTGTTTTTTTTCTGGTTCCAAAAGGAACGAGTATTTTTCATATAACGACAGCCACTACATCAAATTGAGTGACGTGTTTGGATGTCTTTATTTCGTATGCGAAGCGGATCTGTAAATAAAATAAAAGCTTTTTTTCCTGCGGAAATTCTCGAAGAAAAAATCATACATCATCGCTTTTTGTCGATGAAACAGACTCGGCTCTTTCTTCGCTCGTTTCCTATTGAAAATAAAAATGAAAACCGTCTTGTTTGGTAGAAAATAAAAGCGTTGTTAACCTAAAAAAAAAAGAAAAAAAATTAGTAGATTAGCCAAAATGTGAATTTTTAGTTTTGGTGATTCCCAAATAAAAAAATGTACCATCCAAGATTGTATCCAAACTTTTAGTTTGTCTCATGTTTAGATATAATTTCTGATATAATCCAAGTGATACCCTCTAGATCCATGAAAACTCGTTGTAGTGCCTCATGTCGCCGTATTACGAGCAACTATAGAAAGAAGCACCCCATTTCTATGGTCTCTAGAGCAACTAGCAAAGTAGTGAAAGTCTTTCCCTCATTTAGTCTTAAAGTTAAGAAAGTTTACGTTTCCTGTAATTAAGAGAAAGTAAAAGTTTCATGTATAACTCCTTAACCGTTATGATATTTTCCATTTTCGTATACACATACATACTATATGTATGTAATGTTGTAAAGTATGGTTATCAATTTTTATGCATTGAATTCGCACATCAATTAATTTAAATCGATACAAATACATGACGTGCAAAAAGAATTTAACTTGTTTCCAATAAAAAAAACCGTTTCCAATATGAGCAACACGAGTGGAAAAACATGTGGCAAGTGGCAAAACCGATTACACATTCACGCGATTGTGTAAATACGGCTTAAAAAATTGTTTCAATTTAAAAATATTTCGGAATTTTTGAAGAAATATTAAGAAAATTGAAAAGAAAAATATTCCTTTACCAAATTAGGATTCTTGAAAGTTTTTATCATCGCGCAGGTTAATTTAATTAAGCGTTTCATTAATTTTCGTTAATTTTCACCCCCCAAAATCCCGTGGTTAAGTTTGAATCCCAATAAGTTGCAATCTCAGTTTATTAATGGCTCCAGGAATTGGGAGTGCAATGAAGCAAACTTCAGCTCTTTATTAAGTTTGTTTAATAAGTCATCGATTTTTCCATCCTGTTTTCTAGAAAAGGCGAGAAAGACGTAAAATGATGATAGTAAGTAATAATACAATAAATGGAAATCGAGCATCGTTCACGTTAGAAAATCAATTTTCTTAACTCCGTGTATGCATGATGCTGAAATGAACTCTACTTCTTCGGATTTTTCGCATAGTGAAGTGGAACGAAATTGAGTCGCAAAAATTCGAAAAATTTTCGTTTTCCGTCTGTATAACCCGATTATAACTCTTCATATATTGCCAGACGGTTTATATAGACCCTATTTGTTTTAAAAGGAGACGCACGAAGATTAGCTCCCCTTTTGCGCCAAAGTAATCTCGGCGGTGATCCAGATTCTCTTAAGGTTCCACATACACGATAATAATGACTTTAATTATTACAGAGAAAAAACGTTTCTCGCGTGAAAGCTCTCTCTGACACTAGACACACACTCTATTTCAAGGAGAAAACGATCTTTTAATTTCTAATCAGTTTTTACGTTTACAATTATAACTTATTCACAGCTTAATAAGACTTCTCATGAAAATTTAAGTATTTATGTCTTTTTTCTTTCTTGGAAATACACACCGAAAATTCATTTCTCAACGATACGCAAGCTAATCTACTGAGGGTAGCTCAGCACTCTGTTAGCGGAGCGGAAGCCAAATGTAGGGAGACAAGTGAATACTTACTGCAAACAATCTAGACAAGGACGAATAAGACTCGCAAATAAAGCAAATGTCCAATACTTGCGCTTTACGGCTTTAAGAATTCTGTACTACAAGAATCCTACTTCTTTATAAGCCGAGTTAAGTGAATTTCTGCAGATGCAGCATGGTTCACTTTAAAATATTGTGTTACTAGACGAAGAAGCTACGTCGTTATTTTGCAAAATATGTGAGATAGTATATAATATACAGGGTGTCCCAAAAGTAGTGCCTCACCCGCTATCACGCTATAGGGGGGTAGGCTCTCACTAAACCTGGGAAAAATCGTAGAGAAAATGGTCAAATTATAAGCAGTTATTATTTTCCAAAAGAAGTGCAAAAATCGAAGTTCTTTCAACTGTACACTTTAGTAAATAATCCATAAGCAATATCCTAAATTTTGATAATTTCTTTAATTTGTACGGCAGAGCCTCCTAAAGTTCCCATTTTTTAACAGTTATAACTCGAACATTTTTTCGAAAAGATTTTTCTACGATTTTTCTCATGTTCAGCTCTCCCTGATAATGTGATAGCGGGTGAGGCCCTACTTCTGGGACACCCTGTATCTGCCTAGAAATGACCAGAGGAACGATATTTCCAATACAACTTTCTTTGAAATATTCGTTTCGGCGAATGCTTAGTAATAAGGTGGAGCAGAATATCTTTCGACGCACGACATTAATATCGCTTTCTGAAGCTAAATGGACATGTTGTTGACATTTCGGAAGATCATGTAAAAAAACAATATGCAGGATAATGCAGGATCGAACACTGCAACAAGGATCTAAACATACCTCTAGGTACTGTCCGTGTTAATATTTTAAAGGACTAGTTTGAATAAACGGCATTGCTCGACCTCATATTAGATTTATTAGTTAACCTTTAGAATGCGGGGATGGTAGAAATTTCTACCAGCTGTCAAGTTGGGCATATGTCTTGAGTAGTTCGGTGAAGATTTATGAACATTTCGGGGAAAATAGACACTCAATTTGCACTGAAATTTCCCCGCCTTCTAAAGGTTAATAATTTCAGAAAAATAATTTTGCTAAAAATACATAACCCTGGGAGTCTATTTTGTCGGTTTTGATATGAGAATTTCTGATATTTGTTGTAATTTTATGTTTTTTCTTTCGTTTATCTCTATATTATTTCGATTTAAAATGCTCTATTTGATTAATGATATCAGTTCTAATGCATTTCACAACTTTTTAAAGATATTAGAAATGCTTATTTTATTATTTGTAATAACAATTTGAAATTATTTTAACTAAAAATATTAAATAATAAATATCAAATTTCAATGCTTTTATTTTTTCTAATTTTTGCCATTTTAAAAATGAGAATTATCAAATCCATTTTTGTACGATGCCAAGCTAAAATACCAAAGTAGGTTTATTGGCACAGAATGAAAAGAAAAAGTTACTTAATTTTTCTGTTTTTTATTTTAATTTTTAATTTCGTTTGCCGGTATCTTACATCTATCTATTCAGCATCTTATGAAGGGTAGGTTAAGGTAAGCTCTGGATTCGTAAAAAGACAGGCCCGAATGGCCCATTTCCTTTTACATTTAATGAAAGGTAAGGTCAGATTGGTAAAAAACGGGCCCTGAGGGCCTGTTTCTTTTTAAAATACATTCAATCATCCTGTGAAAGTTAAGGTCAAGTAAGGTCAGGATTGGAAATTTCTTTTTAGCCACACTTCTATTCAATCGTCTGATGAAGCCAAACTACGGTAAAATATTGACGTTACTTTATTTAAATAAACTAGTGAGTATTTATCCCATATAGACCCATTTTTTTACCAATCCACCCACTACATGACCTTAAGCTTCATCAAATATAAAAGAAACGGACTATCCGACCTTGTCTTTTTACCAATTCAGTGCCTATCTTAAACTATTCTTCAAAAGACGATGAATAGATGTAAGACAGCTGTAAGTTAAATTAAAAATTAAAAAAAGAACAGAAAAGATATACAAATTTTTCTTTTCTTTCTGTTTCATTAGACCTTTGATATTTTAGTTTTGGCAATATCGCACAAAAATATACATATCCATGCTAAATCACCAACTTTTGAATCTGAGCACTTTTGATTATTCCAAAATTTTTCTATTGTGGCACTTCACTTTTCTGTAATTTGTTAAACCCTTTTACTACCGGAAAAGAGTTATGACTTTCGATTTAATTTTACGAAATTTATGTGGGTTTTTTGGTTTAAAAAAATCAAATTTGTCGACCTTTTAGTTGTACCTTATAGAGGGTGTTAGAAGCGATCTACAGGACACTCTTAAACCGCAACAACTTTTTAATGGCGGTGTATGTTATATTGTGCTAAAAAAAATCTTTTTACTAAATCGTCGTCAAACTTGAATTTTTCAGCCCAAAAAACCCACAGATATGAAATTTCATGAAATCGAACTGATCGAAAAATATTAAAGAAAATATGATTTATTTTTTCAGTTCTCATAACCCGTAGCTCTTTTATTATTAACTTTTGACTAAAGCAAGTTTAGTTAAATTGACTTATTTTTATGCAAATAATTTTCAAGTTGACAATTCTATTATATCCATTACAGATCACCATATATTGGGTATATGTAGGTATATGCATACACATACAGTGCATACAGTAGTGGCCATAATATAAATTAGAATACTCCTTTTTAAATAAAATATTCACAAATAATGCGTAAAAATATTTAGAAAAAAACTGGTTTGAGAATTATCAATTTACTAGTTTCAGCATTTTTTGATAGAAATATTTTTTTTTAAATATGACAACTTAAGAAAATGGCAATTTTTCAAAAATGAAGGGTAATTTTTTTTGAAAAAAAATCAAGACATACATTTTATAGAGGATCATTAACGGAGTATTTTCCAAAAAGACCGATTAAAATCGGTTAGATATTGCAGAAGATACAGCAGTTCAAAGTTGCAGAAAAACAGTGATTTTAAGGGATTTTCATGAAATGTTATAATTTTCTGCAACTTTGAACTGCTGTATTTTCTGGAATATTGGACTTTTTGGAAAATACTCAATTAATAATTCTCTATAAAATGTATATCTTGATTTTTTTTCGTAAAAATTACCCTCCATTTTTGAAAAATGATCGAAATTAAGCCGTCATAATAAAATATTATTTTAACAAAAAATACTGAAACACGAAAACTAATAAATNTTAAAAGGGTTCGGGTTCAAAAAATGATCGCTTGGCATGGAATGCCTCATATCTAGTTCCTATTTTTAAAAATGTCAAAAATTAGGACCTTTAAAATATAATATTTATAGTTTAATTTTTTAGCTAAAATCCATTCAAATTGTCATTAACAATAAATAAAAACTTATGAAATGCATATAAGGTGAAGTCGTATTTCAAAAACGGTATTTTAATCCGAAATAATATGGAGATCCGACGCCAAATTTGCGTGTTTCCAAATAAAAAACAATATAAAAATACTAAAAATATCGGAATTTCCCGTATTTAAAGCTATAAAATAAATCCTGTGCGTGTATGTTCCCTCGTTGCTACCCCACAGGTAGCAACGGGAGGATATATGCGTTACTAAACTTTTCCAAATTAATCGACGATTGTCAAATTGAAGTGATACGTTAACGCATGATGGACTGGGACTGTGTATTTATTTATATTGAAAATGGAACTATGTTTTTACAATTAATAAAAGTTAGAATTCAAACTACAAATGTGACATAAAAGAGAAATAAATTCGAGTCGTCGCTTTGGGCTCACAAAAGAAAAGTTTTGTCGTACGATAGAAATAAAGTAATAACGGTATAGATACATATCCCAGTCCATCAGGCCGAAGTCGCAATAAGAGGGGAAATTCGATGCGTCGAATTTGTGTTAGAAAAGGTCCCGGCTTTACGATATAAAAATAAATATATAAAAGTGGCGACTGTCGAGAAACGTAAGTCGAAACTGAGAGGGTGTGCTTTATTCAAATTTTCGATATTGCAGAGTCGGGCTCTCTCTCAATTTCTCGGAATCCGTATTTGGATGGCGATTTTTCAAGACGCGTTTTATTGCAGTCTTTATTGAATAGTGGTGGTCGGCACGATACGCATCTCACTCGTTTTGTTATTTTCTCGCTTGGGGAAGTTCTCTTTTGTGTAAACGAGATGCGACCGGAATATATTTCCCTTTAACATTCCACACCCACTGACTCAAATGGACCAAAACATCGATAACCGCGTAAACGTTTCAATGGCCCCGATATTCGAACCGAACTAGAGAATATCATTTTTCCGAACGATTTGATTGTTAGAAAATTCACTCACTTCAATATCTACATGCATTGTTTGACGTTTATATACTTTATTTTGTTTCAAGTAGATATGTTTTTCTTTATTTCGACGTATGTTAGATACTATTGTAAAACGTATCTGCATGCAAGTTTTTCAGAAAGTTATCACATTAGCTGCATCTGTTTGTACTGTTACAATTAATGCCAATTACACGTGCCAGTTTAGTTGCAAATCTCTTGCAGTATTTATTGCAACATTACTATTGGGATACAATAAAGATGTCATCGAATCAAATAACTTCATTCTGAAAATGTATTATACGATGCTCAAAGTTTGGGAAAAAATTTCAACAATAATCCTAATAAAGCTGGTATAATTGTACTCAAGTCCAAATCCCAAAACTAATCTTAGTTATTTTATTAGAAAAAGGTCGATTTTGTGATTTTCGAAATATTCATATAAATATTTCATGAAATTTTCTGACGTTTCTATTCAAAAATTCAGAAGGTAGCGTGCATTGCTATTACTGTCGCTTTGATTTTCGTAAAAAAAGTTGTTACTACTGTTGAATGAAAAAAAAAGAGACAAACTGTCAATAGAAGACGATATTTTTCTTTAAAGCGAACTGAATTGTTAAGCTCGTATAAGTTTTTAACTGCAATAAATTAAGATTTTATTATTTTTAAATTACATGTGAGCCATGTGTTAAAATAGTGTAAATCTTGTTTCAGATCCAATTCTACGGATTTAACAAAGAATTATATCATAATATGACGGAAGCGCAACATAAATCACAAGGAATCGTGGCCATTTCTTTAATGGTGCAGGTAAGTCCCATTTAGGAACGTTTTTCATGAATACAAAATTTGAATTCGTTGTCAGTTTTCATATTAACTTTTGACAACGAAATCAACGAATTTGCATTTATTTTGATATATGTATGTCGAGAAATCGAATATAAATAGGAAGAAATACACATAGTTAAATGTCTGGATTTATTATTAGGAACGATACTTGTTCAATATCCCTTCTGGATCATTTATAATATAATTATAATGATTGAAGAAGTGATACATATGTGATATATATTATGTTATGTTAAAAAATACGTAAATAAAAACACAAATTGACGTGTCCGAGCTTTTTCCTCAACTTTTTTCCTTCATATTTTAACAAATTTATACACGACTTTTCGGCTCCATTGTAGAAGACAAGAATTTATAAAAAATAAGAAAAGCCAGCCTTTTGTGTCCTCTTTGCAGAACGATGCATATACTACTAACATCGTCCACTAGCAATGAACCCGAAAAATACTACGTAAAGTTTAAAACATAGCCTTTCCATTCAATTCCGACTTAAATCCATCAGATTTTTTATTATTAAATTTGAAAACGTTTTTCGATTAGCTGTTAAATTTAGTCCTTGAGTTTGTTATTCGTAAATATTACAGATAATAGTGTAGAGAGGACGTTAATAATACAATGATAATGATAATTATTATTAGCTCGTTGGGCCCGAAAACGTAAAATAACGGACGATAATTTGGACTGGGGGAAAAGCGTAATTTGAAGTCAATAAACGGACAGCTATGGCTAATAATTTTGCGAAAATGCACGCGTGACGCGCGACACGACAACGTTACATTTTCGAAGGGTGGCCTTTTTATTGGAAAACCGTGGAGACAGTTTGGAACATTTATTTGGTACGGTTCGTTTCGAACTTGCTGCGCGACATTTTTGGTCAATGTAATTTCAATTGTTCGATCCATTGGCGGGTTTATATATAATTAAACAAACAAATTCTAATACACACGATATTAGAATTTGACTGAAAAAAGAATGAACAACAGTTAAAGTATACTATAATAATCTGTTTATTATTTTAATTACTAACAGGACATATGCTCTTATGACGGTTTCATATATAGACAATGACAAGACCAGAATAGGCAGCGGATTACAAGTGTAGTTTATTCCGCCGGCACTGAGATCTTCTCCCGCCATTCGTATTTAATTAATAGTTTTAGATATTTTACATACATATACAAGAACAAGTAAAGCTAATAAATGATTTAATTATTAACATTTTAAGAATTTATTTCAAATTACATTGGGACACACGGAAAAAAGACATTTTTTTTGTATCTTATTTATTTACTATATGTACATTAGAAATACCAGTTTTATGGGTTTAGTATACATATACATATAACATAAGGAACCATGTGTCATTTCATCATAGACATATTAACTGTTATCTTTGTTTAAATGGTAACATAACAACAATCGCCACCGCGTTGTATAGGAGACGAACTTCACCAAGTGTGATATGTCATATTCCTGAACTCTTCAGTCTTATCACAACTACAAAACTTGAAATTAATTGAATTGAATTTCACCCTTGGCAAATGAGCGTTTTGACGTCAAAATTTAATACTCTGCTGAGGATGAAGAAATAACTGCCTAATAGCCTAACAAATAGACCATAGATCTACCAAAACGCAAAACTCACCATGTGGTAGTCCATTCTACTCTGCAACGTGGCAAGAATGACAACATGCAAACTAGAATTTCATTACTTTCAAATCCTACTTTCCAACTCAGCCCTCCAATTGAAGGACGACTAAAAAAATATCATATTGAGAAACTTGAAACGTGAAACGTGAAAATTTACAGTCTGACCAGAAAGAGACTTTTACAGAAAACTCTAAACAAATAAGGATAGGAGAGATTCTGCTCTTGGAGTATCACTTAGAAACTCTTGTGGAACGATCCAGTAACCATGTTACATGCGCAATATATGTAATAATGTATTTATGTTATAAGGCAATTCTAATTTTAAAATTTTGGTGACAGGCTTGAGATTATATCTCATGTTCGTATTTGTAGTGCTGCTTGAGCAGGTGTCTTATGTACTGTGTGTAGTTTTCTTTAGTTACATCTTAAAACAAGTGATTCAAAAAGCCTGATTGGCCCAGAAAACAGTTGTTAAAAAAACACTATAAATTCTGGTTGTATATTTGAATACATTTTTATTACTTACTTAATTAAAGTTCTAATGGTTAACCCTTAAGGTTCACACGTACTTCAGAATATCATAGAGTGCAAATTCACCTAAAAAAAAGTCGTATATCAGTAAGAGTAGATTGATATATCGACTTGCAAAAATTTTGTACAGTATTTTTATGACAAATAATTATTAAATGGCCAAAAATTACCTTTCAGATCCCAAAAAATCGTAATCTGCCTTTCAGTAATGAGAAAAGCCCTTTTAACATAAAAAAATCATACCTTTTGTAATTTTTATTATTTCAAGTTAAAAATTTGCCACCATATTTTTAAGATGCCGTTCTTTAAAGGACAAAATAGTATGTCAGTATCTACATGTTTCAAAAAAGTTTTTAATTTTAAATTTGAAATGAGTATGTAATTTTAGGTAAAAATAATATTTTTACATTGTAACAAATACATACTATCACATTTCTCACACACACTTAATTTATTCAATGGAAAATGATTTTTTTTTTCAAAAAATGATTGACGTACCACAAGACCCCACATGCGCCTTAAGTGTTAAAGATTATGAAGATGCACTTTTCGCAACATATCAAATTATTACCAAATTACGGTTTATAATAGTATAACTTCACATACATCAAGAATTTCATCGTGTTAAATTATTTTACGATTAGTAAATGTTTCGGCATAATATGACAGTTTTTTATTTTTTTGAAATTATAGACTGGACAAAGAAAGGGCGATAATAATAAATATGATTTATGCTGTGTAAACTTTCTGCAAAGGAACCAACAAGAACGTGATATTTTTAGCCATTAGATTCAATAATTCTTATGTTAGTTTAGAAATTAACTATAGCAAGAGTATCCCATTAGACATACATACTGGTATATGTAGTTTATTAGCTTTTAAAAAATTACTCAATTGAAATTTTTTTAATTTCAAAAAAAATAACGCCAATTTTGTTTACTTTCTTAATTTCATGTTTATGTTAATGATAATAATGCTCAGTCAGAACTCTTGTTCAAACATATAGGGTGTTCGAACGAAAAAAACACCCTTAATAACTTTTAGTAGTGTGTTCATAAAGATTCGATAAAACACGTTCATTACAATTTTAAATAGAAAATAATGCGAGAACAAAATTTTAGATCTTCCAGACTATACAAACAAACAAACCTGACATCTGCTGAGAAACATGGTAAATTTTATTATATAGCTTTTATATAATATTTTATGTATATAATTTTATTATATGAATAAATCATAAAAAGCCTATGGACGAGGAGATGTTTTAAAATTTAATTTATTTGGTATTTTTTCGACACGACAATACACCATTAAACAAGTCCATTTCTACTCAATGCATAGCCACAACCTTTAAAAATTTAAATGGGAATAGGTGTCAAGTTATGCTTCATTAGAAAGATCTTCACATAACCTTTCCAAGTGTATATAATTTTTGAAATTAGATGAATACTTTCCAAGAAAATCCATCCTAAAGATGGCCTAGTGCCACATCGCAAAATCGGCTTTTTTCAATTTTCTTATGTATTCGTATAATAAATAGGGAATTTTTGCATGTTAGAACTGGCAATAGTCAACCAGAAAAGTCTAAATTCAACATTTTAATTTCAATTTTGAATTTTAAATTGTTTTTGAGAGAAAACTTACAAAAATTAGATTGAAATGAAATATTATTTATTAGAAATTAAAAAAATATAGCAACTTACCTATTGCGTTTTTGATCAAGAATTGTACCAAGAAACATATTTTATAAGATATTTTGCATAGTGCAAATTTAAAATTTCATAAACATAGGCCTATGTTATCGGAAAAATAACACGTTTACCAGGTCAAACGTAGTACGACCCGGACATGAATCGTGTTTTATCGCAAGAATTCCGGTCCGCAGAGTCCATTTGAAAAAGCGAAGCTGACCGCAGGTATTTAATTTTCCAAATGCGATAAATTTTCGCCGAAAAGCGTGTTCCGCAGTTTTGTATGAGTTTAAACGACCCTACGTGCAATCTACTTCTTTGTTATTTTATATTTTCCATAATAAATATGTAACGATTATTGAAAACACATTAAAAGTTTATAGTTAAAAAAGAAATGAGCGCGAGTAATTTTAAACTATCGTGTCTCTATTATTAGATTTTTTTTAGTGACATTAAGTGTAAAAGTTAAGTTTCCTCACCAAAAGTTTATAAATCCATTAGAAAGGACGTTCGAACAAGCTGTGAACACTTTCTCGAGGGGAAATGTGAAACCCCGAGAAGGGAACAACTCGCATTTTTAAAAATGTTTTAAGGATTTATAGATGAGCGAACGAGTTTCGCTCTTTTTTTCTTCTTTGTTGCAGGTCCCGAATACGTGGAGACAATATTGTGAATTGTGGCCAATAAATTATTTATAAGGTACTATGGCCCGGATGTCGATTATAAATGCAAATTAGGTGAAAATGTCGTTTTAGTATACCTTTTCAAACGCCAAGTATATCTGAATTGTTACTTTACAATTTGTCGGCCGACCAGAAGGTGAAACTTTAATCGTTTGTAAAATGTCCATTGTATGATAATAGGATTTTAAATTGAAGTAGAATGGAAAATAAAAGAGAGGACTACCTTGAAAATAACAAGAAAAAAATTCAGAAAATTAAGAAATACCAGAGTCATTTTAAAATTTTTAAACATATAAATATAAGTTAAAATAATATAAATTTTAAAGATAAAAGAATCAGTAGTCAGTCATAGCTAAATCAGGAAAATAATGAGAGTGTTCAATTAATTTTGTTTTACGTCAAGGAATCCACAAGTCACTCTATGAAAACATAAATAAGCAATGAAGCTAGATGTTATTAATTTAGAAGAGCTCCAAGAATTCTAGGTAAACTTTTAATGATTAGTTGTGATAATGCGCTGCTTCTCCAACTTGATACCCTTTTGTAAACCTGTACTTCGGATAAATACAGCATAGGGAAACAGCTCTTTTCCAGAAAAGTTGTTTTTAGAATATCGCGGATGTAGGGGCTTCTTTATGAATCTGTACATGTGATTGTTGACGACTAATTGCCTCACATAGGTAGATTTCGTTTCTAATCACGATTTTAGAGACAATTCTATATTGAACTTTTGATTTTTGCTCCAATATTGAAACTCTAAGCGATTATAATTTTTGAATGTGAAGGATTAATTAAACTCGAAAGAACTCAGTTCATCTGAAAATTGCCAACGTTTCAGTACTTTATTGGTATTTACAATCCTATAGGTATTATTTTTTAAAAGGAAAAAAGTTCTTTCGAAGGTTTCAATTAGCCTTTTTTTAAATTGAGTCAATATTTGAGGTACTCAATTACAAACAGTTTTTTTAGGTCTCACTTTCCTATTG
Source organism: Hypothenemus hampei (assembly GCA_013372445.1). Classification (NCBI taxonomy): domain Eukaryota; kingdom Metazoa; phylum Arthropoda; class Insecta; order Coleoptera; family Curculionidae; genus Hypothenemus; species Hypothenemus hampei. The sequence goes on along the minus strand of JABRWK010000013.1, from coordinate 1,090,296 downwards.
TCTTCACATCTGCACAAATTGCCTTCACGGCTTTTTGATGCACACTGTAACTGATCTTCATGTATTATTTTCTTAACATGAACTACATTTTCAAAAGTTTCTATAGATTTTCATCTCTTCAATTATTAAATGAATGTCTAACACATTTAAGTTCTCTAAGGTACGTATAAACAGTACTTGGGCAAGTTTTTCCTTTAAGGAGATACGGATCGATAAGTTTTCCTGTTTCCATGAAATAGTTCTAGATTAAAATTTTAACATTTAATAAATCGTTCGTTTCCATTTCGGCCGTTTCAGCGGCTGTTCTGCTGTTAACGTAATAACCAGCCACCTGGGCCCGAATAAGGAACTGAACGAACAGCCCATCGAGTGGGTATTATTTATCTACATTTTGGAATAGTTTGAAACTGAAAAAAGTTGTACCTGTTACTAAAGACTTTCTATTTATTAAAATTTATATTCTGGAAAACATCCGATGACTAATTATTTTTTTAGAACTAAATATGGTAGATTTGATTATAAAAATTACTCAATCTAACAGTAACTTGACGAACAGGCTTTAACTTTTCAATACGGTTACAATTTATGAGAAGTAATCATAGTAAAGAGTTTTAAAAATAACACCACTTCTCTAAATTAAAAGTAAATTTGTAAAATACGTTTTGTCAAAATTTGCATATTTTCAGCATGGGGGAAAAACTAATACAGAAAAATTGTAAAAATTAATCAAAAATATCTTGTTATAGTTTTAAGTTCCCGAGTTTTCTACTAGGTATTTTTCGTAAAACTAAATAAATTAAAGAAAAGTTGGGGACATAATTCTATGAGAAAAATATTTTATAAATGTCATAATACAAAAGAAAATAAATTGAGAATGAAACAGTTTAACTACTTTTTAATAATTAATTAAACAAAACATTTTTGAAAAAAATAGAACATCTTGTGTAACATTGATTAACTTCCATTCAATTAAAAGCTTAAAAACTTTTTCACTTTGGGAATAGTTTCCATAATATACACTGGTCAAAACAATTAGGGGATATAAGAAAAATTCAAGATTTTTAGGTTATTTTCAAATGGCTGTAACTTGGTGAAAAATAGTCGTAGAACAAATTTGAAAAAAGCAAATTGAAGCTTCAAGTCTCTAATTTTTACATTTTGAATCCAAAAATTATTATCACCAGCGGTTTTTCAGTAATCTGAGGAATATCATCGGGAAAAGAATATTCCAAATTTTTCGTTGCCTTTGAAGACTTCCACGGTCTTCAATAAATTTTTTTCGGTGATTCTAACACACAGCTCCTTTAGATAATTTCATCCTCTTTAATTTGAGCTGTCCATGAGCGTCCCACAATTTTTTTTCACTGAGTTATTGTCATTTAAAGCCAAAGAGGCAGTTTTGACTTTAGTAATTACCCTTTCCGAGCACTATGAAAACAAAATCGCAGGGCTGTGAATTTTTGAGGGTATTTTTGGGATATTTTGAGTTTAAAAGTATAATCAATATCTTTAGTTTATCCATTATTAGCAAAGTTATAGGAGTCTCAAGTTAATCGAATATCCCTTAATGAGGAATTGTTCACTTCTCTTTCTATTAAAATTCCGCACCCAAAAAATTTTTTAAATGAAAAACCAAAAATAGAGACTTGTAAAGAATACTTTGAGGTTTCCAAAACCCTTATTGCAATTTCTGTACGATCATTATTTAACGAGTAATTCGTTGGCGAAGTCAAAAGTGCCTTTTTGGCTTTAAATGACAATAACTCAGTGAAAAAAAATTGTGGGAGGCTCATGGACAGATCAAATTAAAGAGGATGAAATTATCTAACGAAGCTGTGTGTTAAAATCACCGAAAAAAATTTATTGAAGACCGTGGAATTGTTCAAAGGCAACGAAAAATTTGGAATATTCTTTTCCCGATGATTTCCCTCTGATTACTGAAAAACCGCTGGTGATAATAATTTTTGGATTGAAAATGTAAAAACCAGAGACTTGAAGCTTCAATTTGCTTTTTCCAAGACTATTTTTCACCAAGTTACAGCCATTTGAAAATAACCTAAAAATCCTGAATTTTTCTTATATCCCCTAATTGTTTTGACCAGTGTATTTAGT